>JAQZBX010005315.1:0-50496 GCA_029593785.1 Cabassous unicinctus
TAGCTCTATGAAATCATGAATACAGAACATGTAGAGAAAATCGTTGCTACTGCCATCTGGAAGGCAATCTAGGGAGGTCAAAAACATCTAAGGCCTGGAGAAATGTAGATGAGCAGATAGGATGAGTAGCTGCTCCTTTTTCAAAAGCTGTTGATTTTCTTAACAACTAGCAATTCTAGACTTTTTATTGGATGCTTTATTGATTATTGTTTACAGCAGCATACGATGAAAGGATATAAATATGCAGACGGGTTCTGAACAGTGAGCTCAGGGGGAAAAATGTCAAAATTTTAAATAAATCTAAAATGGGAATATAAATGGGATAATTCATTTTGACATGCAAAATTGATTCCACATCATGAAATAACATAAAATTCACAATTGCCTCCATGTAATAAATGCTGCCCAGATTTGCATGGCCTTAATACAGTAAGATTAAGAATGTTCTATCATTGTTTATCCTTTGTGATCAGTTGTTTATCCCGTGTTAAACAAATATTGTGGAAAGAATAGATTGGAACAGGCTTCAAAACTATTCCTTGGATGCTCATCAACAGAAACACAGAGAGACAGCAGAGCTCAGAACTTGGACAGATAAAATCCAACAGAAAAACCAAAAGAAAACTGACTAGAATTTTAAATCTTTAACAATGAATAGAGTTGTGGGATTACTGGTGTAAATGCAAACCTGATGCTGCAGAAAATAACTTCAGATTTTTTATTCCAAAAAATAAATATATCAACTTGCCTTTCCAAGGAGATCCTTAATGATACATGTGCCAGGGTAATGTATGCATGTATATATATATAATGTGTATATTATATATATATAGTCTTTTTTTAAAAAAGCAAGAGAAAAAAAAAAAGAGCCTGAAGAACATATAACATATGGCATTCCCTATCGCCTCAGCTGGTGTTTGCCATTTCCTGCTTGTAACTTTCTTAATTTTACATCTTCTCCTCAATTTCAATATACTAGACATTTTAATCAGATTTGCAAGTTGGCCTTCCTGGCTTCTTCATTCCTGACTCTTCTCTGATTAATCTTTTCATTTATAGATTGATGACTAGACCTATTTGATTTAAAGAAGAGCTTATAATTACAATGCCTAATATGACTTCATGAATAATCGATAATGTGCTCATTGAGACATGGCTATCTGTGATGCTGAGATGCAAGTAGCAATAAACTAAAAATCTATCCTAACATTTTAATCAAATGTTATTGGATTGATAGATTGATGTTAGTGAGAGTAAAAATCAATGAGTAGCATGGGGGCAGACTATAAAACAAAAAGCAAAACTGATTTCAAGTAGCTCAAGCATTACCTGTCAAAGTTGGGCCTCTATTTTCCTAACTTCTACCTCTGACCAAAGCCAAGCTACATAATGAAGCAGTTTTCTTTAGGAAAGACAGGAAAACAAAACTGGTTATTAACCCTCAGACAGATGGGTTGACTATCCTCCCAATAGCAACTAATTAGAATTCCAGGCTAGGAAGATCCTGTACACAACTGGTAAAACTTCCTCACCAATGCTAAAGTCAAAAGTAGAAGCCACTCCACTGAGTGCTACTAGAAATTGTTACAGGAAAATGTTAGCAACTCAAGGGGGCAACCATTCGAAGCTTCTTACTGCAGTCCTAAGAATGGTCATTAAGAGTTCTTGTAGTTTGCTTCAGGAATTAGCTCTGTGCTTTTAGAAGACAAAGGAGTATTGCTGGCAAAGAACAACCACACCCAAACACATTCTTTCATACACCAGCAGCATTGCCCAAGATTAGGCAATTTCAGTTAAGGAATTCATGTGACCAGCCAGAGCTCAATGTTGACATCTCAGATGTTAAGGTGTTCTTGAGAGATCCTGAGCTAATTTCCTTAAAGTGTACATACATATGAAGGGATCAGACCACATTTTCTCTGCTTCACTAATTGGAGAGCTCGGACTTCGCATTATACAGAATTTTCTAGCACATGATTGTAAACCACCCCCACCTCCTCACCCCCCAGAACCCGCTTTGTGTACTTTCTCAGAAGGTTGTCTCATGCTGACTAGTACTCTTCACAGGTTTGAACAAAACTCTAGATGATACTGCTGGAGCAATCTTTACAAAATTTGAGAGGAAGGAAAAACAAGAGCAAAAGACACACACACATACGCTCCAAGCATTACATCTCAACTGGGCAGCCAGTTTTGATGTAGTACTGTCAGTAGAGTAATTCCTATCCATCACCCAGCTCTTGATATAAAAGTTCACACTCCAAAGCATGAATTTACAAATTCAGGACCAGGACTCCAATAAAACAATACAAATGACAAGAGAATCAGGCAGAGCACTCATGAGGGAAAACAAAAGGCACTGTGGTCAGAAACAGAGAACTGTGACCTCATCCTTTCTTTACCTTTGAACCAACAACATAAAATGCAAAATTCTAGGAGAAATTTTCATTTCATAGCAATGAAAATGACTAGTGCTGCTGTTAACCTATATTTCCCATATATTAAACAGTATAGCCATACTTCATTGGTTATAGAAATTGTAACCCTTTTTGATGATCATAAATATCCAGCCTAGTATTTTTAAATGTACTAGTAGAAAATCATAAAGCAATCATTACCTTATGTTGATTAAAATTAATTTCTCTACAAAAGAAAATTAACAGACTAATTCAAAATTATCACATCTCAGATTCTCATGTGTATCAGAGTTCCAAAATTGGTAGCTGTAGTTAAGACTAGAGGTGTCAGAATGAAATTTTAAGGCAAGAGAATTTTCAATCTGTAAGAAATCATGTCTAAATGATGCTAGATATGAAATTTAGATCAACAAATGAAACAGGCACAAAGATAAAAAATTATGCAGTTAAGGATAGCTAAAACTTAGTCTGTCCTCACATAAAATTTAACATTTCCATTCCTTGCCCCCATGCCTTACCCTAGCTTACAGAATTAATAGGAGACAAAGACCTGACAAGACTAAAGCAATTAGGTACCACCATCTGTAAGTTGCCCAGAAAATGATTGAAAGTGTAGTATCAAAAGACTGACAAGCAGGAAATTCTTATGATGAAAATTTACAGCATTCAAGAAAAAAAAAGCAGTGAAGCCAGATGTCAAAATATGTATTTAGTGACTCATAAAATTTCATTGCCCCAAAGTGAAAAAAAGGAATACCACAGTTAGGCAGCATTTTCAGCAGATGCCCCCAAATTACTTCTTCTAACTTTAAAATAGTTCTTCAACTCTTCTTGAAATACTTCCTATTCATTCATATTTCTCTTATTTTAATGACATTTCTTACAGGATTGACTGGAATCGGAGTGGAAGAATGACAAGTTCACCAGGCTATGCTTATTATATCCATGCCTAACTCAAACTTGCTTCAGACATGTAATCAGATGGGATAAGCTGGGGGATGAAATGGGGGGATGAAATGGGTCCATTTTAATCATATTTTTTCCTCTCCTCCAACTTTGTAAATGTCAAACCACAAGATACACCTCTTACTTTTAAGGTTTGAAATTGTTTCAGAAACCTCAAGAAAATTGTACTAAGCACTTCACCCTGAAGAAGCTGAAGAAAATTCCAGGCATGAGTAGAATCCCCCTCTGTCCCTACCCTACCTTCTCCCCTTCTGTTAGACTTTATACTCTGGTAAAAGTGTCAATCTAAGGGCCAAATCTGTGTGCAAATGTGTTTTGTTAAATTGAGTGCCTTTCAGTAGAGCTTCACTCTGAAATTTGCCACAGTCCCCACCACTACCTATCATTTCACAAGGCCACTTCACACATTTGCCCTACCTATTAATCCAGGTATGGATTTCAAATTTTGGTCCCTGCAAGTGAGTTTATCTTCATCCGCTCAAATAAACTCAATATTGGCAGGGGCTTTAAAGTTCAATTTCTAGAACAACTGTCCATTAGATAATTAAATTCTCTAATACATTTCTGTATTAGCTTTTTGTCCTAACACTGTGGGTTTTTGTACATCAGAAATACAAGAACTTCTATAAAATACAGATGCTGGAGCCCCATCCCTGATGTACTGCATTAAAAGATCCAAGTATGGGAGTCCGCACGTCTATACAGATTGCAGCTAGGGTTATAAAACATTTCTTTATATATTTTTCTTCCCTCAGGCAAATCTTAGTGCTCAGACTAGTGATGAGAAGGGTTTCCTTCCTCTCAGCCTTAGAGTGATTTGACAGTATATGAGAGAGCCTGGTCAAAACTCAGAGGGGTTTGTTATAGAAACTAGTCTTCACTTCTTCCACTTCTTGCCATATGTTTCATTCCCTGTTGGCTCCATTTTGAGAAAATTTTCTACCTCCATGTCCATGTGAAAGCTAAAGCTACCAATTCAGGTGTTACAGCTGTCACCAACAATATCCTGGTGATGGCATGAAATAAATTTTGCTTCAGAAACTATGAAAAAAATGTCAGTGCACAGAGATGACGTGTTATGAAATGATGAAATACAACATCTGGCCCAGAAGTGAGTCATACAGGTGCCATTAACTAGGCAAACAGGAAACTTCTTTATTAAATAGCAAAGTTAAATTTCCAGGCTATTTTGGACTTTCTCTACACAGGACCATTAATCAATTCAGTCAAAATATCATTACAATGGATTCGACCAGATGTTTGGTTGCATTAGCTAAATGGCTAGTTATAATATAGCAAAGATTCACCCCTTTAATTACCAACAGAAGTTTAATAGCTACAGGTCAAAAAATACATAATTATAATACTAAGTCAAAATTGTAGAACACTTTACACCTTTCAAAGCACTCGTTCATAAATAATCTTATTGAAACTTTACAGAAATCCTTTTGTCAAGTGATAATAAATCCATATGACAGGTGGAGAAACAGAGACTCCTGTCAAATCACTTACCAATTAGTAGCAGATCCTGCACAGACCTAAGATTCACCAAAGCCAAGGTCAGCACACAAGTCCTAAATGCCTTCAGTTTTCTAAATTACAGAAGGAAGCTTAAAAAAGAAAAAAATCAACATAAGCCTAACCATGATGCTAGAAAACATGTGAATGAACAGGAATAAATTCAGTAAAGAAAGGAAATGTGAGAAACATGTAGCCCTGATTGCCAAGCTAGAAACATGTCAGTTTTCAAACTGAGTCCTAAGGTACTGTTGGTGACATAAACATCTGCAATCAATTCCCAGGCCCATCAGGAGCTAGCTGTCAAAGGCACAGATGTAGGGCAGAAACAGAATAATGAGACCACCTTATGGTTGTATAGCACTTTATACAGCTACACAGAAGAGATGAGACACATTTCCCTGCCAGGTAAATACTGGCTGAGGAATTTTGAGGCACAGGAATATTTTGGGAAAGAACATGTGAGATGCAGCTGAAAGAGTTTTCTGAACCTCAGCCATGACAATACTTGCTGATGGCAAATCATCATGGGGGTGGAACTGAGGTCCAAGAGAGATAGTCTACTTGGAATAAATGACTTTAAAACATAATTCATAATACATTATTCGACTCTGCCATTTTCAGGTCACCATGCAAAGTCAAAGCATTGCAAAATGAGGGCAAATATCTCACAAAAATCAAGAAGATCTTAATGCCCTAAATGATCGATCCTGAGCATCATTAGTTTGAGTCAAGAAGAAATCAACAATGAAAACAGCAGCAGCAACTCCATTAAAATGTATGGGGATGAGGACAACCAGCAATATGGTGGCAGAGTAAGGAGCTCCTAGAATCAGCTCCTGCTACAGGGCAGGTAGTAATCACCCAAGCACCTGTTTGAGTCTCCAGGCGACCAGAAGCGCATCCTGCAACATCCTTGAAAGAATGGAAGGAGGAGACTCCCCACCTGCAGAGAAAATTCATAAGTAGAGAACTCCACTCCACGCCACGGAGGCCAGTGCCCATCATCCACCAGAGGCACTAGCCACCTCAGGAACTATTCTGCGGCTGGAATTGGAAGCTCCACTTCCCAAAAGTAGGGGAGGAAGAGACGGTTGGGCACCAACTTCAGCTACTGAATAATAAATTCAGCAGGCTAAAGTATAATGCTAAGACCAGCTAAAGTTTAAGCCTGTTCAAGTCAGAAAGAGGCCGGTAGCTGCCATCTTAACTCTGCACCTTATACAAGGGGAAGCGGGCCTGATTGAAAATCACAGTGCAGGTAGGGACTGGCTTCTTTCCATCTGGATCAGATTGCAGCTCTAGCCTAAGCCCTAGGCCCACCTAGAATAGGGAGGAAGCTGGGGGGACCTGTGCCAGCATCTCTGGGAAACTATGGGCCACGCCACGGAGCCAGTGATCATCCTACTTTGGCAGCGCATGCCACCCAGGAGCTATTCTGTGGCAGGAATTGGAAGCTCCATTTCCCAAAAACAGGGGAGGAAGAGACGGATGGCCACCAATTTCAGCTACTGATTAGTAAATTCGGTGGGCTAAAGTGTAACCCTAAGAACGGCTAAAGTTTGAACCTGTTCAAGTCAGAAATAGGCTAGTAGCTGCCATTTTGGCTCCAACCCCAGCATGAGGGGAAGCAGGTCTGACTGAAAATCACAGTGACGGTAGAGACCGGTTTCTTTCACCCAAATTGGCCTGCAGCCCTATCCTAGGCTTCAGCCCCACCTCTAGCAGGGAGGAAGCTGGCGGGCCCTGCATCAGCCTATCCAGGTAACTGCAGATACATTTGGCTGGCACAGTCTGAATAATCAGAAGTCTAAAGGGGCAACTGCGGTCACCTTGGACCTGCACTGCAGAGATTGCTGCCCACACCTGCAGCTCCATCCCTGCTTCAGACAGGGGAGAAAGGGGCATGAAGTTTCATCAGTCTCTCTGGGCAACTACAGTCTAGGCCTGTATGACTTGGATTATTACACACAGCTGTGGCTCTGTCCCTACCCCTGGCAAAGGAGAAAGTTCTGAGAAGTTTCATCAGTTCCTGGGGCAATGAGGACAGCTTGAGCCTCCACAGCTTACAGCACCAACTAATCCTTGGCTCCTACTACACAACCAGCAAGGGAGAAAGGGCAAGAAAACCCTAAACTAAAGAGAGAAACTGCACCCAGAATAAATACTCTAGTAAGCCAGATGCCAAGACATCAACAAAAAATTACAATCCACACCAAGAAACAGGAAGATATGGCCCAGTTAAAGGAACAAGATAAGTCTCCAGATGACATAAAGGAGTTGAGACAACTAATCATAGATGTTTGATCAAGTCTCCTTAATAAATTCAATGAGATGGCTAAAGAAATTAAGGATATTAAGAAGACATTGGATGAGCACAAAGAAGAAATGGAAAGCATACACAGAAAAATAGCAGATCTTATGGGAATGAAAGGTACAATAAATGAAATTAAAAATACACTGGAATCATATAATAGCAGATTTGAGGAGGCAGAAGAAAGCATTGGTGAGCTTGAAGAAATGGCTCTGAAAGTGAAAATATGAAAGAACAGATGAAGAAAAGATTGGAAAAACTTGAGCAAGGTCTCAGGGAACTAAACAACAGCAAGAGACGTGCAAACATATATGTCATGGGTGTCCCAGAAGGATAAGAAAAGGGAAAAGGGGCAGAACGAATATTTGAAGAAATAATGGTAGAAAATTTCCCAACCCTATTGAAGGACATAGATATCCATGTCCAAGAAGCACAGTGTACTCCCATGCAAAAAAATTCTAATAGACCAGCTCTGAGACACATACTGATCATAATGTCAAATGCCAAAGACAAAGAGAGAATTCTAAGAGCAGCAAGAGAAAGCAATGCATAACATATAAGGTATACCCAATAAGATTAACTGCTGATTTCTCACCAGAAACCATGGAGGCAAGAAGACAGTGGTATGATATATTTAAGATACTGCAAGAGAAAATCTTCTAGCCAAGAATCTTATATCTGGCAAGACTGTCTTTCAGAAGTGAGGGGGAGTTTTGAATATTCACAGATAAACAGAAACTGAGAATTTATAACCAAGAGACCTGCTTTGCAGGAAATACTAAAGGATATGCTACAGCCTGAAAAGATAAGACAGGAGATAGAGGCTTAGAAGAGAGTCTAGAAATGAAGATTATATCAGTAACAGTAACTAAAAGTCTCAAAAGAGTGGTGAAAATAAAATATGACAGATAAAACCCAAATATTCAGGAATAAACTTAACCAATGATGTAAAGCTCTTGTAGTCAGAAAACTACAACACGTTGTTAATTTGTTTTTTTAAAGACCTAAATAATTGGAAGAACATTCTAAGCTCATGGATTGGAAGACTAAATATCATTAAGATGTCAGTTCTACTCAGATTGATAAACAGATTCAATGAAATCCCGATAAAAATTCCACCAGCATTTTTTAAATAAATGGAAAACACAATTATAAAATTTATTTGGAAAGTTAAGGAGCCCCGAATACCCAGAAACACCTTAAAAAGGAAAAGCAAAGTTAGAGGACTCTCATTTCTGGACTTTAAGTCATATTACCTAGCTACAGTGGTAAAAACAGCATGGTGCAGGCATAAAGACAGACACATAGACCAATGGAACTGAATTGATGGTTCAGAAACAGACCCTCACATCTATGGTCAAGTGATTTTTGACTAGCCTGTCAAACCCACCCAGCTTGGGCAGAACAGTCCATTCAACAAATGGTGCTGAGAAAACTGGATATCCATAGCAAAAGAAATAAAGAGGATCCATATCTCACATCTTATACAAAAATTAACTCAAAATGGATCAAAAACCTAAATATAAAGGCAAGAACCATAAAGCTTCTAGAAGAAACTGTAGGAAAATATCTTCAAGACCTGGTAGTAGGTGGTGGATTCTTAAAGGAGATAAGAGGAGGACTGAGATGGACTACTGATATTTAATGTATGTTGAAGTTTTAATTAGCTTTACTGTAAAAGGGTAGAAATGTACAGAGTTGATGGTAACACATTATAGTGAGTAACAGCTGGTTTATAAATGGGGATGTGGCTGAAAATGGTAGTCTAGGGATGTAAATGCCAATTGACAGAAAGCTAGAGAATAATCTAGGGACTGAATAGCACAGTAAACCCAGAGTTGGATGAGAATTGTGGTTGATGGTACAGATGCAAGAGTTTCCTTTGTGAGCTACAGCAGATGTACATCACTATTGCAGGGTGGTGGGAATGTGGAGAAGCATGGGAAAAATAAAACCGGAGTGACTTATGGACTGTGGTTAACAGTAGTAATGTAATATTCTTGCATCTATGCCAAACATGTACTGTGTTGATAATGGGGGAGTATGGAAAATGTGTGCCAAATGTACACTATGGACCTGGTAATAATCAGATGATATTATTTTATAATCTGTAACAAATGTTCCACCACGGTGTGGTATGTTGACCGAGGGGTGTTGTTTGGGAATTCTGCACATGCGCATGTTTGTTTTGTAAGTTTACAACTTGTCATAAAATTATATTTAAAAAATAATAATAGAGTGGGTTGGGGGAAAAATACACCAAATATAAGATAAGGACTATAATTAGTAAGTAAGATTTTGACAATATTCTTTCATAATTTGTAACAAATGTCTCATGACAATGCAAGGTGTTGGTGGAGGGTTGATGTATGGTACCCCTGTATGATGTTATGAATGTTTGCTTTGTAAGTTCACCACTTTAACTATACACTTATTGTTTATGTATGTTCATGTATGAGTGATATACTTCAATATAGTAAATATATATATATAAACAAAAAATGTATAGGAATGATATGTCAAGCCCTCAATATTAATGCAGGTAACCTTATTCTTATAAAATTGAAATTTAGCCTAATAATTATTGCTAAGAGTTACCTCCTGAAAATCTCTTTGTTACTTAAATGTGGTCCCTCTCTGAACCAAACTCAGCAAATTAACATACTACTCTCCCCCTCCCCTGCCTTGGGATATGACTCTCAGGGATAAGCCTCCCTGGAATCAAGGGATTAATACCAAGCACCAACCAAGGATGCATTTTGAAAAAGGCCTTGACCAAATGGGCCTTTAAATACAAAAGAGCTTTTACAGCTAATATTTCAAAATGAGTCAAGAGGTCATTCCAGAGGTTACACTTATGCATGCCTCAGGCAGATCTCACTAACTACCACTGTAAACAAAGCCTCAAGTAGGGGTGCTCCTGAGGGCTATAGAACCATCTGGACACTATAGGCAGGGCATACAATCCCTTGAAATCAGCACCCTGTCAGTGGGCTTTACCTTGAAATATATGATAACCTATTTTCCCAATGTAACAGAGTTAGACTCATTTATAATTTCCTTACACATGATTCCTCTACCCCTTCTATTTGAACCTAAAATTAGCACTATACCCATTAAATTATGTCTCAGAGACTTAAATCTTCAGTCTGTTTATATGCCGGTTGAGCCTGCAATCTCAGAAGGGTTGGTTGTAGCCAACACCTACTCTCCAGATCATAGGACTTGCCCAGGACAACTAACAAAATGATGATGATGGAAAACCCCCATGCCAAAAAACAGAGTCTCTACAACTGCAAGCAAAACAGTTCCTTCCATCTGCCCCATAAGATCTAAGGCCCCTCTCAATATGAGGCAGAGCAGGCATCACCATACCAAAATCCTCAAGGTTGAGGAATGAACAAATATAAGGAGAAAATGCAACCATGTGCAAAGTAAACTTATTAATATTGTAGTAATAGAAGAATATGTAACATTGTTATAAAGATTGTGGTTACCACAGGTTCTAAGGGGACAGAGAGGGAATTACAGGTGAAACAGGGAATTTTTAGGGCATTGGATTTAGTGTAAACCACAATGTAAACTATAGACCTTGGTTAGTAGCAATGTTTCATTATTTATTCATCATTTGTAACAAATGTACAATTGTAAGATGTTATTAATAGGGTAAGATATGGGAAGGGGGTACATGGGAACCCCTTCTACTTTCCATGTAACTTTTCTATAATCTAAAACCTCTTTAAAAATAAAGATTATTATAAAAAATGTATGGGGATGAAATTAGATGTAGAATGATTCCCTCTTCCTACATAATTCTTGGCTATTTAGGATATTTTATTAAAACTCTGTTTTCGAATTGTTATCAGATTATAAATCTCTTAAAAGTATTAACCACTTAGTTTCATTTCTTTTTATTCTTGGAATTTTATTATTTTTTTATGTTGATTTTTAGGATGGAGACAACTTGCTCAAAATTTTATGTGTCCCTATAATAATATTTCTTAAAGGGTTTTATATATATCCCTGTTTTAGGAAAAGTCTATTTAATTATTTATACATATATTATAGCAATTAGAGGTTATTATTTCCTTCATTAATTAAGCAAATATTTATCAAGTACCTATATTAGTCCAAACACTATGTGAGGTATAAGGATGCAAAGATGAGTAACACAGGGTCCCTGACCTTAAGATGTTTACTATGAAAGAAGTAATTAAGTGCTATGAGACAAAAGGTATTCAGGGTATGATGGAGACACAAACCAGTAGTCAAAGCTAAGATGATAAAAAGCCTTATATGCTGCACTAAGGAATCCGAAGTTTTTACTGTGGACTAGGGAGCCATCAAAAAGTTTCAAGCAGTGAGTAATCATCAAAATCATGTTTTGTAAATACCAACACTCCAGCGATGGAAAACAGCATAGCTTGGGAAGATCAAGACCAGAGATAGGGAAACCAATTAGAAGAACACCATTGTGTTCTAAATGGTCAGGGCTTGACCTGAAACCTGGAACCTTGGGAGGGAAGGTGAAAGTTAAGTTGGGGTGCAGTGGAGGGCAGATACATTAAGATACCCTATAAGTGGATTCATATGTTGCTTTGGGAGAGTCATCTTCATTTAAAAAAATCTTAAGATATGGAATTCATTACTTGAGTTTGAGTTTTAAAATAGAGTTTTTAAATCAATAGGAAGGCAATAGTCCAAAAAAATTATATTGATTTGCAAAAGCCAAGCTTTACTTGATAAGCTGAATAAGAGACAGATACAAAAGTCTGGAGCATAGAGTTTTACAAGGAACCAGGATGCAAGGGGGATAAGGCTATATTACCTAGAGAAATTTCTTGACCCAAGAAGGGGAGATTTATTCCATGAGGTGAGTGGAGGTCGGGGACAGTTTTGAGGTCAGCAAAAAGAAGAGGGGGCAAGAGATTAGCTCAAATGAGCTCCATTTCCCCTCACCTTCTCAGAGTAAAACTTCAGATGGGTTGTTTCCAGATTGGTTGAGGAAAGTGAGGGTAGAAATTCGAGAGCAGGAGCCTTTCTCCTAGATAGACTGTAAGCAACTCAGAGAAGCCCTACAGTCATCATGAGACCATGTCCATTATGGTAGCTGAACAATAGAGGAATAAAGGTGCCAACCAGATGGACCTAGGATAGCACCCCTTTCACCAGGGCTGGCAAAGGGCTGGAATGTGATTCCGAAGATGCCACATGCCCCAGGGGTGGTCACAGAAGATAGCTGAGGCTGTCAAGCTCACTAGATCATGAGTGAGGTAACTCTGCAGCAGTCTACTAGGCCAGGGGTCATATCTGGACTGCAGAAGGTTTGTCTCACTGCAACAGCTGGGGTGAGAGCCAAGTCAGCCAAGAAGATTGGCCTTATACCGTAGATTATCTGGGCCCAGGGCACTTCAGCAGCTCTTTGGGCAAGTACCAGAACACAACATAAGAGCCAGTCATCCTACACCCCAATGCCAAAAGGATAATTAGCATTTCCTCTCACCTAGTGGCATCTTAGGAAGTAGAAGGAGAAGGCAAGACACTTGAGAAGGACAAGCATGGGACAAACCAGGTTTCCTGGTACCTGAAGTTTTACAATGAGTCCTCTTTAGGAAAAAGAACACAAATTTTTAAAATCCCAGAGCTTTGAAAGGGTCCCAGGCAAGTGAAGGGTCCTGAATCATGAGTTTCCTATAAATCTGCCTCTGGGAAGAGAACCTGATCAATCGAGTAATTACACGAGAGGGACTGTTATGGCCCTGCAGAGATGGAGGCATGTATTTTTGGCATAGCCAATGTGTTGTGCCATCAGTGGGAATGAGGACTCCAGAGTGCAATGAATTCAGTTGTAGAAAATAAAGTGAAAATATGAGTCGTAGTGTGTAAATTTCTACCACCTGCTACATTTTCTATGTTCAGAGACTTAAAAGTCACATTGTTAAATTCCTCAAAAAGGAATAAGGTGCTAGAAGTCTGATTTGAGTTTTTATTGCTGTCTGACTTTAACCTGATCTATGCCCATACTAATGAGGGATGTAAACCACTTGAAAGTAATAAATGTGAAGATGATTAAGATCACCAGATATCTAGTTTGCCACGAGTATTTTCAACTTTCTTGTAATAGCAATATAGATATACTGAGCTAAAGCTACTCTAGGATAGAGGGTTCTCAGGGGGTACACAAAGTCTTCCCTTTTCCAACTACATAGCTGTCTGAGGCCAGAATTTTTTTAAATATACACTTCAAAACATTTCATAGCAGATTGAACGCAGGAGCAGACAAGCAAATCCAGCTGTCATCTCTTAAGCCAGGCATTAAAGAGATTTATAAAATATAAAACAATGTCACTCTTTACAATATTTTTCTTTAAAAAATTATTATATTTATACATCAATATATAATATATAAATATATTATGTTATTTGTGTTAAAAAGTAACAAACCCATCATTAATTATTTTTAAATGAATTAATAAATATGTTTAAACTTATCTAATTTCTAATGTGATGAATATCAATATAACCCAAATAAACTAAAATTCATTGGGGTCCCCAGTAATTGCTAAGAATGTAAAGGGAACCCGAGACAAGAAAGTTTGAGAACCACTGTTCTATGAGCACCAAGGAGAGTGTTGTGTAGTAAGCTCTAGTTCAAAGGAATCAGAAATGAAATATAGCTCTATTTGTTTAACATATTGGACCTGGCAGAGATTAAGGAACATGCAAATATCATAGATATTTTAACAGTGGCTTTAGGCCTCAGCTTCAACGTTATCCTCTCGAAAAAGTCTTCCCTTATCCTTCCTGTCTAAAGAGGCCTCCCCCAATTACTCTCTCCTTATCTTATTTTCTTCACAGCATTTTACAATCTTTAATTGTCTTATGTCTTATTTATTTGTTTGGTTTTCTATGCTCTTATTTTCCAAACCTCCCCTCTTTTCTTCTTTATTGTCTCACTCTCCCATTCAAATATCAGTTCCTTGCAGACCCCTAGGGAGCTTGGATGTCTTATTTAATGCTCTGTCCCCAGCACCAAGATAAAGGTCTGACACATAGTAGGGGTTTAATTAATATTTGTTGATTGACTGAATTAACTGACTACATCTATTAATTACTTGCTTCCAGACCCATAAAATTGAAAAAAAATTGAGAAGCCTAAAGAACATAAACACACATGATATGTGCTTTTCTTTTCTGAAATACTAAACAGTTCTTAAATATTAAAGGAGCCACTGTTCTTCCTGTGGTTTTTCTTGTAAAGCACTGTGGTGCTGCCCAAGGCCAAGTCCATTTGGTCCTCCAAATAATAATACTTAACACCAATTGCAGAACCCTGAGGAAACCCACTGGAGTGAAATGCAGACCGACACAACTTTGTTATATAGTTGTCCCTCACCAGATTGACTGCTGCTTTTTGCCTTGATTTGTTCTAATAACAGTAGCTCAGCCTCAGACTTGATCAGCATATGAAGAAGTTCCACACCTATATATAGAAAGGACAGAAGTGAACCTAGGCTATGATAAACATAGATAATTCCCTCCAAAGGATGAATTTGTTCTTTATAAAGGCCTTTGTGTTTACCTAGGCTTCAAAGAACATTTATTATTCATTATTGTAAATGCAACCTGCATTCCCTTAAGTAGAGTATCTGATCTCTGTGCGCAAGAAGTTTAAAGTCTGTGCTTTTTAGGTCATTAAGTTACATCTGGGTCGGTGTAGGTCTAAACAGTGTAGCTGCTGGAAAGGTGTCCCACAGCCGGTAGCACCTGGTACATGTCCTACATCTGCCCCTGGCTAACAGCGGGACCTTGCTCAAATCACTAAACTCTGTGTCATGGTACTTCTGTTTGTAAAACCGTGGATAATAATACCTGTTCCAGGCACTTACCTTAAGGGAGAGCCAAGACGAGACACACTGAAAAACCAAGAACTAAGGTGGCACAGGTGGTAGGACGCCTCTCTCCCACATCAGAGATTCTGAGGATCGAATCCCAGTGAAGACAGGAGAAGAAGGATGAGAAGAGAGGTCAGGAAACGGACACAGAAAGTTGCCCAGTAAATAGACACAGAAACAGCAAAAACAGGGGGTGGGGCAAAAATGGATAAAAGTAAATAAATAAATAAATAAATCCTTTAAAAAATGTATAGGGAAAAAAAGGATATTGTAAAGATAGATGAGATTTGTGATGGCAAAGCTCTTTGTTGAAAGGTTCTATTTAAATTCCAAGTACTATTATTAGGGCTGTATGCAATTTGTCGGCTAATGGACTATACAACAGATGGGACCTAGAAGACGTCTGATGTTATTGCTACTTCCCTTGGATTTTTTTTCTTCTTCCCACCTCTCTTATTTATTATTTATTAAAATTCTAGTTCCGATTTACATAACAAGAAAGAAACAGAAGGCTTCTCTGTTTGGGCTGATTTTGCCAAGATCACCTTATCCAGACAATTTAAAATATATTACTTTCATGCATTTGTAAATGTGCTGAAGTATTACCAGCAGAAACAAATCACACAGGTGGATTAAGCAGTTTCCAAAGTACTAGGAATTTGATGCAGTTGAGTGGATGGATTGTGAGTTACTTTTCTTTCTTTTAAAATGCTCTGGGAAGCGGGTGTGGCTCAGTGGATAGAGCCCCTGTTTACCATATGGGAGGCCCGGGTTCGCATCCCGAGGCTCCCGCAGCGCCGTGGGCTGATGCGGCAAGACCTCACAGCAAGGGGGAGATAAGCAGACACAGAGAAGACACGCAGCAAATGGACACAGCAGCACAAGCAGCAAGGGGGGGATAAATAAATGAAATAAATAAATCTTTATAAAATAAAATGTTCTTTTTTGGTGTTTGATGTTTTCGTGATAAAAATTGAAAGAAAAAAATTTAACACCCCACCCATACTAAAAATGCTGATCTAAGGTCTAACATGAACACTTTAGAATAAGTCAGTAGAATAGCATTAAGTACTAAACAGAGACATACTGGTCATTTATAGTTTGACAGAGAGAGATCAAGAAAGTTCAATAATAGGGGTACTGGCTGCCAAGAGATGGTAGAAGAGAGGTGGAGGGCTAGATCTGGCAGGTAAAGGAGCAGCAGCAGGTATAGGAAGGGTTTTCTCAAAAGCAGCCTGATTCATAGATTTAACACAATCAGTCTCATGACCTCTGGCCAGTTCCAATTTGTGTGATTTAGTCTTCATTTTAATGCAAGTATTTCAACTGCCAACTCATTGCCATGATGCAATTTTTTTTTTTTAAGATTTATTTATTTATTTATTCATCCCCCCCTTGCTGCTTGTGTTTGCTGTGTCCATTTGCTGTGTGTTTTTTCTGTGTCTGCTTATCTCCCCCTTGCTGCGAGGTCTTGCTGCATCAGCCCACCGTGCTGCACAGGCTGGCCCACCCTCACAAGGAGGCCCCAAGAAGCAAACCCGGGGCCTCCCACATGGTAAACGGGAGCTCTATAGATTGAGCCACACCCGCTTCCCATGATGCAGCTTTAAACTGAAAAACATGGGAAGGAAATGCCTAGTAAGACAATTTAATTGACCCCAATTTGATTTAATCCAGTCACCTAGAAGAGGAGGATGCTTGTGAAGCAAGTATCCAATGAGCAGGCTGCTGCTGGGCAGAATCTGAGAGAGAGGAACAGGTTGTGCCTGTTTATTGCTGCTTTTTGTTGTTCCCAAATAAATGGATGCTAATTGAGAGGGAGTGTGGTTTCATATTTTATGACACCCTGGGTACATGCTAGGAAGTCTCAGGAGGGCTGCTTTAAATTAAAGCTAATGTTAAACTCTGCTTAATTAGCATTGCTGTAGCGAATTTCACTTTTCTCTGTTAGGGGAAGAATGTGCTATGTTACAGTTTTACTGTTGCAAAATGCTAAACTATATGATGGAGGTGAAGAAGTGATTTGGGAACTGAATGACTTGCTGGCAAGGGAGAACCAGACAGGATGGTATTTTACTAATTAAGATGAGTGGTGTACTAACCAGATGGGAGGAATGCAGAGAGGAACAATGGAAAGAAATCCTCAGAATGACACCGTTATTTTAGAAACTATTATAAATCAGATGGAGTTGGGGACCTAGAAGCAACTCCCAATAAAAAATGAGGCAGATACTCCTGATATTCAGTGGGAAGAGCATTAAGGAAGCTGAGGCTAAAATCCTTAAATCCCAAATAATTCATCCATACCTGATGGACGTGTAATAGGAATAGCAGAGATGGAAATAGCTCCTAGTTTTGCCAAATATCACTGTCAATCAGCACACTGATTGCTCCCTCTCTTTGGCCACCCTTAATCTCATGCTCTGACATTGTCTTTATGCATTAGATCAAGTCCCCTTCCTAGAGTGCCAGAGCAAGAGGTGCCATGCTAGCTGCCAGTTACTCAGTTTGTTGGTGGCTTCATCTGCAGCAGATATGGAAGCACAAGGTTAGTTGTTTCTGGACTTGCCATCAGACACTAAGCTCTGGTCACTCTATAAAGTACAACCCAGCCAAAAGGGCTTTCACAGATTGAGACAACAACAAGTTGACCCAAGAAAGGAATTCAAGCTTGTAATTACACCTACAAATGATTTGCTATGTGAACTGTCCTGTTCAGAGCCTCAGGAGAAAAATTCTGAGATTGACCACTACTCAGCTGCCCAGCTCTGCAAAGAGGACTACTATCATCTCAGAATAAAGAGATGGTTATTCAGCTTTCTGATGCAAGTCAAAATACACTCACATCTCCTGCTCACAAGAAGCCAGCATAAAATGGGTACTGAGCTGGGAGAACAGGTGTGTTTGCGCTTGGAGGAAGCAGCTAGGGATATGAAAATGACTTAGCAGCTGGTGAAAAAGAAGATTGAAGTTGTGCCAGGCAAAGGATGTTTTTTCCCTAATTATGCAAAAGCCTTAATTTCATTGATCATGTTGTTCTCTTCTTTCTCCATCTAAATAATATAAAAATCTATGTAACAATTCTTTGGGGAAGTCAAAAACATTGCCAGGGATGCTTATTAAGGGAATGCAGGTCAAGAAACACTCTTTAATGGGTAACCTTGTTATTTTCTCAGGGTTTGTGAACCATGGTAAGCATAATTATAAAAAAATAAAAGATGTAAAAAATGAGATGAAGTCATTAGCACTGAAAAAAGAATGGCAATAGAAAGAATAACTTCTGAAAACAAGACCCAGGGAACCCAAAAGCCTCTTTTTGTACTTGGACTATTATCCAATTGTTGGCATTCACACATTTGACAAAAAAATTATTGAATTTATTAAAATGTATTTTGTGCCAGGGACCGAGCTACACATTCATAATTCAAGGATAGAAAATGCAATTTCTGCCTTCTACAGGCTCACATTCTAGGGGTGAAAAAATTGGTTAACCATAACTCTATTGAGGTAGAGGCAGCTACTTGGATAGAACTTCATTCTAATTGAAAAAGTTAGTCTATCCTTTAATTTCAAGTGCAAATTAATTTTTAAAAGTTGAATCTTAGTTGAATTCTGGTGACTTGTAAGAAACCTAGCAAATGATCCAAATGGGGGCAGACCACACTCAACCATGGATCCTTCTGGATCCAAGTGATCCAGAAGGCCTGTGATCCTACAAGTGATACTATATAAGCATGTAACCTAGACATGCTCATCTCTTCCAAACCCAAACAAAGTGAAAGATGGAAAATGACAAAAGAAGAAAGTCCCCAACATTCATACAAAAAAGAACAACTGCTCAAAAATGTATTGGTGACATCACCGTCCTTTGCCCCGGTTCTCTCCCACTCAAGAAAGCAATGCACGGTGTGCCAAGCAGCCAAGAAGGTAAGGCTACCTTCTGACTTTACAGCTTGTGGTTGTGAACCAACATTACACATCTCTCCACATTGTCAGAAACTGTATCAGCAGTCCTCAGAGCTGGAAACAGCAGTAGCAGTATGAGGTTCTATGTCTCTCTGTTTGACTTATAAAATGTCAATCACCGTGTGGTCTCAGATACATTGACTTGCTCACTGTTTGGTAACATTGCAATGACAATGTGTTTTAAATATATGCTGGAAGGACAATTTAAACACTTGACAGCAGTGAGAGTCAAGACAGACCATATTTTCCTTTCTGAATCTAGTATGCAAGAGAATCTGCACATACTGCCAGTGTTTTATTGTCATTAACATAGTCTTCAAATGTGAAAGTGTTGGCTAAGCAGGCATTTTGCTGGTTGTTTTTACCTTGACAGTCTGATATGAGGAGGAAGGGTTACTAGTTGAAGAGAATAAAGCATGCCATAATCTAAGGCAGGGGTTCTTAACCTTTTTTGTTCCACAGACCCCTTATTAAGTCTACACTATACTGTGTATTATTTAATAAATATATCACACCCACACCAACACATCGCCACAAAAATAATGTTTTTTTGAATTTCAGTTCAAGCTCACGGAACCCTTGTTAAGAATCCCTGATCTAAGGGACCAACCTGCAGGTTTCCTAATCATTTTACTCGCTCTCTGCACATGCCACCTCTTACCTTATCCTCCACTCCTACCCCCCAGACTGCTGTCCTGGACCTTGTCCATTCAATAGGGGACAACCCCTAAAACTGTCCATTCAATACTCTAAAAATGGTCACCTGTTTTAATTAGGGGAAAGACTCCAAGGAGAAGATAAAGAAGGAAAAAAATATAAAACATAGTATGGCAGAATATTTATTGAGATTAAATTGGACTTTATTTTCAAATTATTTTTTCCTTTCCAGCTCCCTTGCAGAAAAGGAATCAAAGCCTTTGGACTCCTTTGCTCCGGGATATGCTTTCTTTCCAGCTTTATTTTCTAAAAATTATAATCTCCTTGAAGGCATTATGCTATGGAGATGATGAGACAAGTTGGCCTTACAGAGTGAGAATGTTTCCCTTCATCTAAAAAGAAAGTGAGCAGCCTGGGACCTGCACTTCCCTTCCAAGATAGAGCCTCAGCAAAGATGATCACAGTTAAAGTTAAAACAGAAGCAGCAGGGTCTGTCCCCATTTTCTGGAAACAATTTAAATCCCAGAAAGGAAGGGAAGTAGCAAAGTAATGACAAAGATTAGTATTTCCTACCAGCTCAGGGATTTGCAGAAAATAAATAAATACAACATTTCTTATTCACCCACCGTTTGTGATTCTAAATTCAAGTTTATTCTAATCCTGTATCTTCTGGGCTCTGGGAATGTGAATGGCTGCTCTTATCTCTTCTCTGGTTGTACTTTATAGGGCAGGGCTGACTTCTACAACCGCTGTGAATTTATGGTCAGAAGACCCACAGTTTATAATTCAAGACTTGAGTCTATTCTACACTCTTTACTTGAACAATGATTTGTGCTTGCTAAAAACTGTGAAGGGTCTGAGATTTGACTCTACTTACTAACTAACAAGTAGCCTGCTACAGTGTCATGGATGCTGGCTGAAGACATCTCTTCAATTGGAGACAAAGGACTTTATTACTAACAGCACAGCAATCAGCATGGGTAACACATTTGTGTCAGATCCCTTTGTCCCCAAGTCCTACAGAGGCAACACAGATAAGCCCAGCTGGATGTCTGCACATGGAGTGGGTTGCATTTCAGGACATGAAACCTGAACACAGGGAACCTGAATCTTTTATACTAGACAGTAAGCATGCCTGCCCTTTTCTCTGGAGGGAGACATTATATATTCACAGATGGTTTCCTCTCCAAATCTCCTGGAAAAGATAGTAGAATACAAAGTGCAGTTGATGCCTCTGCTCCCAACATGTGCAGAAACGTGTGAGACCCATGCAATATTGTCCCCTAGAAGGGCTGGGGCTGCTGTGGCACATATAAAGGCTAAAGAAACATGACCCCAATCCTCAGAATCTAGTAAAAGAGATCAATTAGCTGATGTGGGACTATAAGTAAAGATTCCACTTTTCAATGCTTCTCTTTCTGTGATTATAAAATAGAAATATCTGCCCACTCACTGCTTATTTTGAGAAATAAAGGGAAAAGAACAGTCTGACAAATGCCTTGAGTTTCATGATAGCCACTAAAATAGGAGAATGTCATATAAAAACATACCAGGTTCTAATCATATTTTTATTCTCTGATGCCTTTGAGGGAAGTGTGATAAGCATACAGATATTTTATTCTGATAAGGTAGAAATTCTGTGGGTTTTTTTTAAGTGATGAACATGAGTTTAAGCCATTAGTTCCAACAAACTATAAAGCTGAGTAGATATGTATAAATACTCTGTTCTTACTGAAATCAGTGTTTGGGGGGAATTCACAATTCTCATTTCTAAAGAAATCAAAGAGGGTCACTGTCTCTTTATCACACCATCTTGTAGCTGGAAACCACCTTGTAGCTGGAAAACAGAAGTGATCCATTAGCTCTAAGCCCTCCTTTAAACATCTTCCCTACCCCATCATCTCATGCCCACACAGCCAGCAGGCCTCTCACCCTTTCTGTTTTCTAGCTTGGTGCTACTTCTCAATTCTGATCTCCTCTTCATTCTCCAAGGCTTAACTTCTTCTGCTGTGTAGTGATTTTTGGCATAAAGTCAAAATAAGAGAGATATATTCAGTGCATATAAATGTAAGAATCATTAGACTCACAGGCTGCCTTAAAAAGTATACCTAAATTCAAATAAAGAGCTTCCAACTTTCTATGGTTAATTCTACTAGGAATCATGCTAAAAGATGTCCTAAATTTCCCTGATGACAGTCTTTGTCTGAATGTCTTCTATAACTCCCTACATGAGAATAACTAGGCCCACACTCTAGATCTGTTTAATCAGAATCTGAGGATGGAGGCCCAGAAATATGCAGTTTGACATGCACCATAGGTGATTCTGTAGCCACTAAAATTTGAGAATCACTCTTTTAAAATAATCACCATTGGAACTTCAATTAATATGCTTATTTTCTAAATTGTAAAATATAAGACACAAGCATGGGCCATTCATTAACAGGCCAAAAAGGCAAAAGACAAAAAAAAATTTAAGTCAATAGGATGATTTATAAAAACCAAGTGCATCTAACATTATATATAAATAGTTTTATCTCCTTTATTAAAAGTTAGAATCAAAAAGGATTAAATATCTAGCAATAGGAAAATAGTTAATTAAATTATAGTGCATTCACTCAATGGAATATTTTGCAATTGTTATAAAAGATCATTATGAAAACCATTAGGCAACATATAATATGCATGAGAGAATAAAACTGAAGAGGGCAAAATTTCATGTACATATGAGTACAACTGGATATATGTGTGTATTTGCAGAAAAAATGAAAGAGAAAAGGTCAGAACTGTAAAATTATGCCCTCCCCATTTAAACACACATGCACTTATACATATACAGTTATATTTTTCCTACAATTTAAGCTAAAGAGATAGCCTGAAACAGAGACTGGGAACGCGAATCTCAGTTTCTGCCTCGAAATTCTACTAAGTAGATTAACAATGCTATTTTGAAATGAGAATAGGTGAAGGTAGCTAAATCTGTTTACCTTGATTCCTTATGGGGTCTAGATTTCACTTTAACATATTAAGTTCTCTTCATTTCCCATTATCTTCTCACTAATATCCAGCCACTTATCACCAAGACTACTTAACTTACTTCTCAAACCAGAAATCACATCCTCACATCCTCCTCCTACCTCTCTTAATGGCCTCAAGTACCAGCATCTCTGCCAGACACTCACTCTCTCTCAAGGGGTAGTGCAAAGATTCACCCTCCAGAAAACACCAGAATTTTCCCTCTCTGAAATCTCACAGGTCATCAGACAAAACTTGGAATTTACAATAAATTTTGCTCCAATTTTGATTGACCAACTATCAAAATTGGACATATTTGCTTCTTTTTTTTGTTCTTAGGGTTTCAAGTTAGGAAGAGAATTTATTTATATATGATGGGTTAAGACAAATGTTTGTCCTAGGAGTAAACTGTGGTCATTGACCTCTTGAAGATATCTGCTAGTCTGAAAGGCTGCCCGTGAAAACCAGACATGGGCAAAACCATAGAGTCACTAGCCACCATCAGCAGGGTGAATATGGACATTGTACTTGCAGAAAGGAAGGACTCTACGAATGACACCTTAGTTCAGCAGATTCATCCAAGATACTTAGAGCCTTCTAATGAGCTATAAGGTAAATGGAATATTTCTCAAGGAGGAAAGACTGCAAGATAATACTAAGTCCAGTGCTCATCCTGAAAACCTGATTCCTACATGGGGCTTTGAAGCCACTGAGGAAGAGAACAACCCAATGTTGTTCCTGAGCAAAGACTAAAAGCCAAAGGACCAGCATCAAGTTGCTGGTGAATATATTATAGAAAAATAGGACAGAATCCACCCAGGCTTACAGCCACATAGCTCTGGATCTGAACTCTCCCTCTCTGGACAGTGATAGCAGAAGATAAGAGAACAGATGGAGCATAGTGAGTGAACAAGACAGTTCCAAGAGGGTCCTCCTTGACTTTTGCTTTCTCTTCCTGTTATTAGGTAAAACAAGATTTCATGTCAATACAAAAGGATGCTGAGAGCCAAAGCAGAGCAGTCACCAGGTCTGTGGGGAATTCAAGGAGCAGGGAGTCTCATTATCAAAAGATCGACCATTACCAAGAAAGAGTGAGGCAGTCACAGGAAGAAATGTTTCCTCCAGGCCCTTCCGTAAGGAGAGATTCTCTGAGTGCAGCAGGGCCAGAGAAACCACCAGAGGAAGGTCAACCCATCTCTGCCTGATGGTTCTCTTCTGAATGCAGTGCTGCCCAGGAAAAGAAACCAATCAATTGTCTAAGGATGAGATAAGTTCTTCTATAAGTTCAATTGATAAATCACATGGGGAGTCTAGGGAAGGGGCAGGTCATACAAATGAAATGAGTGATGTGGTACAATTGATGACTCAGACCCTTAAAATGGACTCCAAAGAGAGCTGTGAAGATTTCCCAGTACAAAATTGGGTGTCAGAGTTTAAACTTCCTCAGAAATATCAGGATATGCTGATTCTTGAAGGGAAAGTTGCAGGAGAGGCAGCAGAGCTCCATTTTAAAGAGCTGCCTTCAACTCTCATGCCAGGTTCTCCAAAAGATCAGAAGACTAGTTGAAGCTTGGAGAGCTGATCTCATCAGGGGCTTGGGTGTTCAGCTTTTAGAGCAAGTATATGATCTTTTGCAAGAAGAGGATGCATTTTAACGTTTGTGGGAGCACACAGTTAAAAGTATAGTATAGTGTGGAAGCTCATCAGTTGAAATTTTTTGAAGGAAATGTGAATTTTTGAGAATTTGTTCTAATCTGCTGCCAGAACTAAAGACCTGTTTTCAACAGTTTTTGGCTTAAAAAAAAACAAAAAACAACCCCATAACAAGAGTTGGAGGCCATTCAGCATGCTTATATCTCTCTTTGGGGTTTTCTTACTGGAAAAAAATTGGACAGTACAGAGTAACATGAATCAAGCTCACAAAAAAAGAAAAGAAAACCCTTTGACTATCATGCTCTCTTTACGAGCAAAAATATTTTATAAGACGTTTGTTCAGTTACTGTTTACTGAGCTTGAAACCACCAACTTTATAGTTGGAACTTTATTTTCTTTAAGCTACTGATTAGATTTAAAATAGGCTATAATACATTGGATTTGAAGTTTTATATTGTACTCTAGTGATATAAAACAACAGCAGAAACAAATGACATAATACAGGCAATGATAACACTTGTTATTATTAATAACATTAGGTAGTAGTTAATACATTTTTTAAAAGTCAATTAAAAATTCTGGGATAGATTTGAATAATTTCAAGTTGTACTCAGTACTTGAACAATTGAATTCCTTTTTTATACATTGATGGACATTTAACTTTTCATTTAATATGAACCTAATTTAAGATATACAGGAATTGAAACTAAGATATATTTTGGCTTTGTAAATGAATGTTATTACATACTCATTTTGTTAGATTTATTTTTCCATCAGCAAAACATTTCTTAAATAGCAATACCTTTTGGAATTAAGTAATTTGTAAGTAAAGTCTGGATCCTTTTTAGTTATGTTTGATATTTTTAATGTTTGTCTCCTAAAGTTTGTTTTCATGTACATCAAAATACTAGTTGTCTTTCCATGTTTTAAATGTATGCTTTTTATACCTTATATTATTAGTTGTTAATAAGGGGTAATGGCTATCTAGGAAATTGTTTTTATTAAAAGAAAAAAATGTCCCCTGTGCTCAATCTTAGTAATTTGAGCAATCTTGAGGACATCAAATTATAGAGAAGAGGCAGCCACAGTATTAATCTTTGAAAATAGTCTGTTTTACTCAATCCCCTCAATAATTCAGAAATATGAAGGGTCTCAGGGACCCAGGATGTTAACTGTTAAGCATTAACCCTGTACTAATCTTTGAATTAGAGTGTTTGAACCTATAATTCTAGGTCTATTTCAATTGCACCTGGGTCTGACTAAAATCAAGGCTTTGACATCATGTAGCTCATTAATTTCTCTTAGGTGCCTCCAGGCCAGGTCAATTGCATATTTCACCTAAACTTCCAAAGACTGCCAGGCCAGGATCAAGAGCTACGGACATATAGAGAGTCTGAGAGTTGGGCTGGCATTTGGCTTTTCAGCTCCAAGGAGAGAGAAGGCACATATCGTAGACAGGAATACTTGAAGGATTACCAGAAAGAAAATAATAGGAGAGGACAAGAAGCGAGGAAAGACAAAGAGACTACAGCACACTGCCACAATGGGGGACACAGCCACAGACAAGTACCTAAAAGATGTTTCACCTCCAACTCATTTGTTCATTTCTTAAAGAAATATCATCGGCCATCTGTGTAGGACGTACTTTTATGGATATAAAGAAACATGATCTAAAAGGCTTTTCCGGGAAGAGGGCAAGTATACCATACAAAGATCATAGGCCTTGGAGACAGACATATCTGGGTTCAAATCCAAGATCTGCCAGTTACTATCCATGTTCAAGTTAGTCTCTCTGAGACTGCTTTATCTTCTGAAAAATACCTGATTCACAAGATAGTAATGAAAATAAAATGAGAAAGCCTAGCCAGGCACCCAGTAAAGTTAGCTTCTAATTTGAAAACTAGGTGTTAAACTAATAAAAAGAATCTCCACGTTTCCAAGATTAGCCTTTTGTGGAGCTGCTCCACTTCAAGGCAGTCTAATTAACACCCATTCCTCACCTTCACCCACACATTCATCAGTTTCAACAACAGTTAATCACTAGCAGGAGGTCGCAGGAGCAGACCCAGGCCTCCTGATTCTTAACCCCAATTTATACTCTTGAATATCTCTGTTTGCTACAGGAAATTTAAATAAAATGAAAACACAATACTTAAGTTATAGTTTTTCAAAAATAAATATACCATCTGATATTGCATATATAAGACTGTGTTTACAAAATATAAATACAAATATACTAGAGAGAAGGAAAAAGAATAGCAGCTGTGTATGGCAGGGGAAGCATAGAGAGATTGAGAGATGATGGGTTTTGTTTTTGATTGTTGTTTATTATTATTGGAATAATGAAAGTGCTCTGAGAATGATTGAAGTGATGGATGCACAAATATGTGATTACACTGAATACCATTGATTGTACACTTTGGATGGACTTATGCTTTATTAATATATGTCAATAAAATTGATTTGTTAAAAAAACATATATATAGACCATCTAATTCATGCTCCCCCTCACCCTAAGTTCGAACATAATAAAAAGATATTTCTAACTAAATGTTTCCTATGGTGCACTTATTAATTTATACAGAGCATATGTGTGCTATAGCAGAGCTGCTTTTTTATAGCTTGTAAATACTTATTTTTTCCCATTCAGGTCTTTATTTTAAAGATCTTTGTTTTAAAGAAATTAAAAGTCACAGTATTTACAATGCTGACCGTACACAAAATCAACTGGGAAATTTTTTAAAAATACTAATGATTGGGAGCTACCTCCGAAAAAGTAAATCAGCATCTCTGGAGGTGGTACCCAGACACTGGTGGGTTTTAAAAGCTTCCCCAGGAAAGTGCCGTTCTGGACACCCAGCACCGCCTGGCCCGCAGCCCTCCCGGCTTGGCTCATTGAGCCGGGGCGTCAGGTCAGGGCCCTTGTCTGCCTGGTCAAGGGGTGTGAGTGGGGAGAGCCAGAAGCCATGGATTCCGGGTAACAGGTGCCATCTCAGCCGGCCCCTCAGGGCCAAGGGCAGCCGCCAGCAATAGGGGCATGGGGGCATCCCCCGGGTCCCAGGCGGCGCCTCAGGACCCTCCCACCAAGTACCAGAAAGTGTACGTCAGGGGACGCGATCTTCAATGCTGTCAGGAACCCCAAGGCAGTCAACGTGCCCCAAATCGTGCCCATGAGGTAATGGAAAATGACTGACTCCTTCAAGCCACCGAAGCCCAAAGCCCACTCCTGAGAGGCCCATATCGATGCAGGCACTGCAGGGGCCCTGACTCCCCAGCTTGTTGGAGCTTATTGCTCCCCAGCTTCCCAGCAACTGGGAGCAGTTTCTCCTGAGACACTGACCCCTGCCGGAGTAGTCTCTGGCCCAGCAGCTGCACCTATTACTCAACATGGTCCAGTCTTCTTTTGAGATACCTGATGATGTACCTTTGTCAGCAGGCTGGGAGATGGCAAAGACATCTTCTGGTTGGAGATACTTTTTTTTTGGTACCGGGACTGGGGATTGAACCCAGGACCTCATATGCGGGAGGCCGGGCTCAACCACTGAGTCACATCGGCTCCCCTGAGTTGGCTCCCTTGTCTGTTTGCTCGTTGTTTTTGCTTGTTTGTTTTCTTTAGGAGGAGGGAACTGAACCCAGACCTCCCATGTGGGAGGCAGGCACTCAACTGATCCCCCAGAGATACTTCTTAAATCACACTGATCAAAGACAGGGCAGGATCACAGGAAGGCCATGCTCTCAGTTGAATGTGACTGGACCCCACCAGTCCACCAGTGCAGCAGAATATGATGAACCTGGACTCCAGTGCAATTCCTGTTGGATAGGAACAAGCCATGACTCAAGATGGAGAACTTTACTACATAAACCATGAGAACAAGACCACCTCCTGGCTTGACCCTCATTTTGCCATGAACCAGGAAATGAGTCAGAGTGCTTCAGTCAAACAGCCACCATCTGTGGCTCCCCAGAGCCCACAGGGAGGAGTCATGGGTGGTGGCAACTCCAACCAGCAGCAACAGATGAGGCTTTAGCAATGGCAGATGGAGAAAGAGACTGCTGCTGGAGAGGCAAGAACTGCTTAAGCAAGAATTAGCCAGTTACCAACACTGGAGCAGGATGGAGGGACTCAAAATCCAGTGATGTCTCAGAAACTGAGAACACTGATGACCAATAACTCAGATCCCTTTCTTAACAGTGGCACCTATCACTCTTCAAGTTATGAGTACAGATAGTGGACTAAGCATGAGCAGCTACAATATCCTCAAACCCCAGGTGACTTCCTGAACAGTGTTGATGAAATAGGTACAGGGGGAGCAGATATGGTTCAAGTGGTTGAGCACCAGCTTAAGAAAAGAAATGGATACATGTGAAACTATCAACCAGAGCATCTTACCCTCACAGCAGAACCGTTTCCCAGACTACCTTGAAGTCATTCCTGGGACAAATAAGGACCTTGGAAGACTGAAAGGAGATGGAATGAACATAGAAGGAGAAGAGTTGATGCTAAGTCTGCAGGAAGCTTTGAGTACTGACATCCTTAATGTTTGGACTGCCACCAAGCTAGATAAAGAAAGCTTTCTTTCTTGGTTATAGAGTCCTCAGGTAAGTTGAATTCTAAACCTGTGAAGGATCTAAGGAGATAAGACATAACTGAAATTTCCAAATAAATCATTTGCAATCTTCTGGCTGCTACAGAAAAGGGTGAACCAATGGCCAGCAAGATTCTTCTATCCACTATTTTGCTCTTCCTTGTCCATTGCTGCTGTTAATATATTCCTAATCTCTTTTACAGTTGCCTCTAAAGAATCAGAAAAAAAACAAAAAAAGACAAAAAACTAACAACCAAAAACCAGAACCTTTTTTGTTTTGCTACTATACCTACTGTTCTTTTTGGAGACTAGGGAAAGTGAGCCTGTTTGGATGAAGGATGGCATTCCTTTTGCCCAGTTAGATGTTCGCCATCAGACTTGGAAGTCAAATGCTTCATGTCACAGCATTTAGTTTGCTAAGCAGTTGTTTCTTCAGCTGCCTTTGGCCAGTGGAAAAACATGACTTACTAGTCTGACAAGCCAAAACTATTGCATAAGTACTTAATGCTGATTTGAAGAGATAATTGAAAATAAGGCTGAGGACTGTTTCACTTTCAGTGTTTTTTTTTTCCTCCTACTGCTTCATTAATCACATAGTGAGGACCTTGATTTTATTTTAGGAGCTTATAAGGCATGAGAAAAATTCCACAGAAATATATAAATTATTGCTACAGAGTCTAGTATAGGTCTTGTGGTTTGTTTGTTTGGGGCGGGGGGGAGTTGGTTGGTTTTATCAGAACCTAGGCAAACTACCATATTAGTGAACCTCTATAGTTGTAGCTTGGGAAGGTTATAATAGTTCTTTTGGTGAAATCTACATTTTTGGCTTTTTTTATTGTCTTATTTAAATCTTTATTATCTTCTCTCTATATATATATACCCACACACTTAAAATGTTTATTTTATGATAGTGTGATAGCAATATATATATCTTTTTTTAGGTTTCCCTACCTTTCAATTTATTTTAAAATGGTAGCTTTGAAAGTATGCAACTAGAGTCCATGACTAGTAATTTATATTTCACAGATAGTTTAAATCTGGTTGGGGCAGTCTGCAGGTGTTTGAGGTCGTTTAGTGTTCAAGGTTATTATTATGGATACTGTCTAGAGGAGTACCTTATACCCTCTGGGCACACAATAAATATTATCTGATAAATTTTAAAGGAGCAAAGAAAAAATGTCTTTATTTTCCCTTTGTTACTCCCTTGTACTAATTTTAAGTCTTGATGGGAGATCACTGAGGAGGCTCAAATTGTGCATAAAAGAAGTAAGCTTTACATAGTGGCTAACCTTCATTTAGCTTTGGAGTTTTACCTTCAAAATAAATTCTACCTTTGGAAGTAAATTCTACTGCTTTAGTTCTCATTTGTAGTGAATATATTAAAGACTAGATTGAATAATTGCCTACAAGGTTTTTCTTTCTTACAAGACTTGTTTCTACTTCTATATGCTGAGAATTGACTCTGGACAGTGTATAGAATACTGTAAGGTCATGAGTTAGCTGTTAAAGTGATCAGATTAATAATTGTATATTAGTAGCTGAATATAGCAAAGAAATAGAGATAATTATGATTATACTTTTATTTTTACATGAAAAGATTTAACTAGAGTATGTGTCTACAAGGGCAATAATGGTTTCCAAAGAGAATTTTTTAAAGGAACAAAATGAACATGAATCAGTTCTTTAGTATAAGCTATGAAGTAATAGTTGATTGTGAATTATAGTGGTACCTGCTAGCACCTCTGTAATTAAGGGTTCTTCAATGATTCTAGGATAAGCCCTTATTTTCAAGGGTTAACAGCTATACAATCTCTTTCCTGGCTAAAGCTAATATGAAAACCCTCACTTTAGGAAGATGGAGTTTTTCTTCCTAATTAAAAAAATATCTAAGTATTTTGGCCCTTTGATTTAGAGGAGTTGAAAGTAAGAAGTTTCATAATAAATACTTTCAGTGATCAGAAAATGTATTAACTGTGTTGTATATAAAATTTGTAGGTCAATCATTCATAATAATTCACTCTACAGCTTTTATTAAGAAAACAGCAGAGAGATTAAATCTTGAATTAAGTCTAGGGGGAAATGGCCACTGTGCAGATGCATTGATTTTTAGAGCAGAAATAAAATTCTACTTACAATCTATAACTGAGTATATGGATGGTACAGCAGGTTGTTTTTTTAATGTGCAGAAGACCAAAGCTACTTGGACAGAATGCCTACAATTTGCCAGTAAGCCACAAATTAAGATTTGCATCTTATATATCAGCAGAGTAGCTTTAAGTTAGGGGAAGGGTGGGACGGTAGGGAGGATGTGAAGACTCATTGGGACTTTGATAGAGAAAGTTTCTTTCTTTTCAATAAAGTCTAGTCTTTCATCTTGCTGCCATTAAAGGCAGTTGTCCCTAAAATTTCAATCACTTAAAGTACACCCCCAAAACAAGAACATGTAGATCTTCATTTCCCCTAGACTTTAATTTGCTGAGTTATACCTCTGTGTTGCAGCAACACTGTAGTACCTGACACAGTGCTTTGATCATACCCTCTATACTGACCTGAAGGAGACCCCAAGAGTCCTTTCTCTTTTTGAGTCTGAATCACAGCCTTGATGTGTGCTTTCTTGTTTTATATGTTTGCTCCTAATGTAAAAGTGTCTAGCTGCTTCTTGATTGTACGGCGTTGGGATAAGACTTTAACTGGGTTTTCTAGAATTGCTTTTACAAAAAAACAATTTTATAATCTTTAAATTTATCAGCTTTTTGTATTTGTATTCTTTTCAGTTAGGATTTCTCAGCTCTACTTATGGTTGGTAGAGCACATTGATTTGGAATTTCAGATCTTCCAAAGCACAATGTGTGATAATAACTATTTTCTAAATATAGTGCCTTTTAAAAATATAAGAAAAGAACATAAGGAAATGATTTTCTACAAATAAATTGCTATTTTAAGTATTCATATTAAATAGTTGCAATCTTAATTAATTGTGTAATTCAGAATTCATAACAATCAGTGCTGGAATTCAAACAATGCTAAAAGGGAGACAGTTTCCAGTGATTAAGAATTCTGTACCTTTTGCACATCTGAGTGCTCAGATGAATTTTATCTTGGAAAGTATGTTTTTATTTTAATTGTGGGTGTGTCTTTTTTTTTTTTTTAATTCATATATGGGAAGCCGGCACATAACCACTGAGCCACATCGGCTCCCCTGAGTTGTATTTTTGTTTGTTTACTTGCTTATTGTTTGTTTTTAGGGGGCACTGGGGACTGAACCCAGGACCTGCCATGTGGTAAGCAGACACTCAACTGCTTGAGACATATCCCCTCCCAAGGTATGCTTATCTTAACAATAGTTTTCTGTATCTTGAAAAAGTATTCTCTATATTTTAAATGTATTATATTAGAGAATTCTTTAATGCACACTTGTCAAATATATATATATATGTGTGTGTGTATATATATATATATATGTGTGTGTGTGTGTGTATATATATATATATATAATATATATATATATATATATATATATACAGTACCAGTGTTACCTATTTTTTGTTTTAGATGTAAGAGCATGCTCATATGTTAGGCACTTAGATAAATTATTTTTTTTCTTATGTAATACTTTTTTGTTTATGTGGTTCAAATACAGTCGTTCCAAGAAAAAAAGAAACAAAAAACTCCCCAGGTTATTCTGTGATTCTAATGAACAGCCTGGGTTGAGAACCACTGAGCAAAAAAAGCCCTATCCTTCTCTCCCTTCCCTCCCCAAAGGTAACTAGTATCCTGATATTGGTGTGAATTCTCCCTATGCGATATAATATGTATCTAAGTACTCAACAAAATATTTGTGAGTTTTTAAAATACGGCACACACTCTTTATAATAGTAAGATCCCTTGGATTACCAATGTGAACATACGTTTACATCCATTTTGCAGAAACATTACAAGGGAAGAACTGTGGTCTAGGCATCAAGAAATCCAAATTCACTTCCTGCTCTGCCACTAACTAACCAGGTGACCTTGGGTAAATAATTTCCTCTCTCTGGACTTCTGTTTTCTCATCTTTAAAGGGAGGGGTTAAACTAAATTCTGTTTGCTTTAAACACATGCAATGTGGCCAGTGGCTTATCTAAGGGATAAAGACACAGAAGTGTCAAAATTTAGTATTTGGAAATTCTGTTGCCTCTTTGTCTGATATCAAGCCATAGTTCCTCCTTGTGACTAATTATTCTGCTGTTCTGATTATTCTTTGCCTCCCACCTTTGACCCTTGAATCTCAGATTGACATCCTAACTCCTCTAGACTCTCCAGGGTTTGGATTTTCCTGACATTGATTTCAGCTAAGTGAATGGAGGGAAGGAGAGACATAATTTCTTTTTTTCTTAGCTTTTTAAAAATTATACTTCAGAGCCCTGCTCTCCACTGATTAATCCCTGAGTCCCAACTCTAGCCATAACACTGGTTTTTGGTTATAGATGAGCCATACCATCTCTTCCCAGGAAGAATTCCTCTGAGTTTGCAGTGACTTTCCAGGCACCTCCAGGCTGCATTTCCTATGATGCATTTATTCCTTTCAACCCTCCTGATGACTTGGCCTGGCCCTGTGTCCTGGCTGCATGGAACTCCTCTCCAACCTTGTCCTAAAATCACTCTCATTTGAGGTCATAATAAACTCTGTCTGCTAGCCCTCCAGGCACTAGTTTTCCCCTTAAAGCATGTACAAAAGGACATGAGAATCACTTAGGGATCTTGTTAAAATGCAGATTCTGATTCAGAACTCCAGGGGTGGGGGCTTAGATTCTGTACTTCTAACAACCTCCATGATGCCCCTTCCCAGCTTCCTTCTCCTACTTGCTGGTCCATATTGATAGAGTCTATCATGTCCAAGTTATGGTGACCCTTTCTCCTCTCTCTTGAGGAAATGCCAGGTTATGGACAAAAAGAGCTTTTTGTTTTTCAGTCATTCCAGAATTTGGATCTGTGATTTCCATCATATTGTCACAGACTGCTTTATACTCTGTGGGCTGCATTTATGAACAGCCCACACAGTCTAAATGCATAGAAGAGGAACAAGTTTCTGGGTCTGTGTCAGGATTTTAATCCCGCCATCACCTTTAAGAAGCTGTGTTGACTTTGAAGAGAAGGCAAAACTGTTTTCTCCCATGTTTTAAAACTAGCTTCAATGACAGTAAAGATGAAACCAAAGAAAAGGCTTTTGGAATTAGAGGGATATTAACTTGGGAATCTTTACTAGTAGGTAAGCTATGGGAGTCTGTGAAAGCTGTGTCAGGGTCCTTCCTGCTGAGTCATGACAACAGGATGAATCATGGTCAAGTAAATCAAAGGCCACAAATAGCAGCAAGCAAGCAAGAGAGGAGTAGGAATCAGGCTCAGATTGTAAATCCAGGACTGAAAACATGATCATTGAAATCAAGAGTAAATAAGAAATAGCACAGGAGCATAGGCTGTTTGAGTCTGGTAACCATGCCAAAATTAGGAACTGAGTAGATCAGAATTAGGTCACTATTTGAGGATCAGGAACACAGAACACCAGAGGCAGATGGATGCTAACTAAGTGAAGACCCTTGATTCAGGCTTTCTGGAAAGAAGGCCTAAGAGGTTTTAAATAGACCTCTTAGAAATCATCTCCTCTGTTGGCCCTGACCTACAAAATAACTCCCATTTGCCCAGTCTATCCATTTCCTCGTCAGTGGGAACCTCCCTGAAAGAATGATGAAAGTCTCTGAGACTAATTCTGCACACCAAACTGGCCAGACCATATTGACTAAAGCAATGCTTTGAGAAAACAAGTCTATAAATTAAGCTACCTTGTTGTGTTTCTAGATATAGCCTGGATCTAAACTTTATGGTTAAATTGCCTCAATAGTAAAATTACTCATGTGTATACAAGCAGGATAAGTAAGCTTTTTCCTGTTGCCTGATTTTCATGAGGTCCCAAAGGAGAGAATAGTGTTAAGAGCCACATTATCTATGAATTTGCTAAGGGGTCACTAAAAGCTGATCTGGAAACTCGGTTTCCAAAAAACAAAAGGAGGCAAGATGATGAATCCTAAGAGTATTATGGGGGGAAGGGAGCTTATTCAGAAAGAGTATCTGAGCACACGCATTTTCTCTACCCTTCTCATTATAGGGACAGGAGAGGAGTCTCACACACACACACACACACACACACACACACACACGCCATAAAGCCAAATGAAGAGAAAAGCCTCAAGGGACAGCTTAGAGAGCCTGACCTGCATCCACAGAAGTTGGTGGGGTGCAGAGACTGCTACCTAGAAAAGTTTAAAGGCAAGAAGCTGGCCTGGAGCTGAACCTGAAAACATAGAAAGGAGAGCGGGTTGCTGTGGAAGTGGCTCACACTTCTAGAGTTCAGCAGAGTGTTCTTGTGGTTCAAGTGGAAACTACGGGAGGTAACCAGGTCTAAGACAAAGTCTCAAAAGAGTCTGTGTGTTATATACTGTTGAAGCAGAAGCTGAGGAGCAACAATAAGAAGCCAGATGAAGATTGCTGTGCTCAAACCACCAATGGGCAGGACAAACATCTCACAAACAATAGGACATCTGCCGTATAAAGAGGTCTCCAAGTCAGACTACTGCCCCAGCAGACCCAGTACTACAGCTTCTGTGCCATCTCTCCCCTCCCCTCTTCAACCCCTCCTCCAGGCCTGAAAGACCTAGAGGTAGCATAGGTAAAGAGGGGATTGAGAGCGGTAGAGTAAGGTAGGAAAAGAATGAAGAGGCCTATCAAGTCGCCTTTCTGCCCCCTTTTCTCACTTCAGGTTCTGAGTCCAAGTCAGGCCCAAGCTGGGATAAAGTTTACAGTTTTGATTTAGATAGAACTGGACTTTACAAAACTTGAAATAAGACTACATTAAAAACGGAAAGAGGGTAGGAAACATCTTGGAATTTACCTAGATTTCATTCCACAACAGGGGAAATTTCAAATAGCACAGGTGAAAGATAGTAGTGAGAAAAGAAATGCCAAGTTCAGTTCATCTAATAAACCAGTTAGTAGAGGGGAAAAAAATACGTATGACTCACAATTCTTCTGATTATTAGTTTAAATAGTGTATATCTAATAACTTCTCAAAAATTTTGAACCATACTTCTATCAAACTTAAAATTAACCTAAAAAGTTATTAGATTTCAGTAAAGTTTTTAAAATTTTATCGTCTTACTCAAAGGAATGAATTTCTCTATCTTCAAATATCCTATCAATAATGTCTGAAGTTTTATAGCCTCATATTGCATCTTATCATATGCCAGAAGAATAAGCAACTTTTCCTCCTACATGAAGACAAGAAAGTTTTCTCATTAACATAAACATATGTTCAGACAGAAGTACTACATTCAAGACTTTAGCCATGTATCTGAGGCTAAAAAAGAAGAGAGGGCCCTCACTCTCAGAGAGAGCTTAGTTTGATACCATTTGTCAAAACATTTCAACAGGCAATGGTGATTAAGATACAGAATTTCAGTTAGTCTTCTCCTCAGCCCTTGGTATGATTTACAGTCTTACTATTTTATGGCAGAATTTGAAATCCCAAGAGATCTCCTATCTAACTACTTGCTAGACATCTCCATGTGGATGCTTCACCGACACCTAAATATCAACTTTTATAAAAGTGAACTTCTCTTCTCCACCACCATGGTCCTGTTCTTTTCTTTACATCCTCTTATGTGGGTGCTAGTGTGGTTGAGAAGATTCGATGAGATCAAATATTTGTGTTCAGCAGCCAGCATGGTGCCTGACACAACAGTTACTCTCAGTCCCTGGTGTCACCCAATTACTGGCATTGTCAACGCCTTTCTTTCGTTGATTTCCCACATTTAATCAGTCCCCATATCCTGCCAATTATACAGTCAAATAATTATTTCCAATTGATCTCCCTGCCTCTAATCCCCTCTTTTATTAAATTAGATAGTAATGTTTTATTCTTCTCTGTATCCCACATAGTAGTTTTCAGTAATTTATTCTACTCAATTCCAGCTTTCAGCTATTAAGTAACCATTTCCTCTAAAGCCTGAGAAAGCATGTGTGTATACAAAAGGTGCCTCCTCTAGTTGACAGAAGTAAAAAATAAAATGATATGGGAAAGTCAAAGAGATAAATATTTATGGTACTTTTAGCTTCAACAATTTACAAGGCTCTAAAGCTATCTCAGCTGTGGTACCACCAGACCATAGCCCCTCCCTTTCACAAGTAGCACCCAGCTGGAGAAAATCTTTGTAACTGCACCCCCTCCCTGCTGTAGGTGATCTAAAACTGATCTAAAACTGTAGTTCTTGTCTTGACAGCTGCTCTGACAAGCTCTGACTTCACCCAAGCCAATCTTATTCGAATCCACAACCCAATCTCCATGGAAATTTTCTCTGCTCTTAGAGGAGACCCAAGTCATGGGTCAACACTAATTAAGTGAATTTTCCTTTGTTGTGATTAGTATAGATTCTCTTATTAGGAAGATTATGTCATGTGGTAGGAAGAGCATGGGCTCCAGAGTTAGACAGGCCTTGATTCAAACTCTGGTTTCACCTCAGTAGCTGTATGAACCTAGCACCTGTTTACTCATCTATAGTGACAATAAGATCTACTTCATAGTGTGGTTGAGATGATTCAGTAAGATAATTTATTTGAATACAGAAGCTAGTATGGTGCTTGGCACAAGGAAGTTAATGAATGTTTCCTTTTTCTTCATTAATATTTATTTTCAGTTCTCTCATCTTGTACCATGATTTACTTTGAAGATCTTGGAAGACAGTTTTGAGTCCTGCCAGTTATAACATTAGACTGCACTGAATATTGTCTTAAGGTTTCTTTGTTTACTACCTTGCACCATAATCCTTATAAGTGAGTAGAGCTAAGTTATTCAATATGGTAGGTTCCTCGTGTTTTTGGGTGGAACTCAGTTCAAGAGAAGAGTGAATTTCCAAATCCTTTAGTTTCTTGTTCTTTGAATAAGAGTCTTGTTGCCAGAGGGAGTTTTTCTTACCACATAATGCCAAATAAGAAATTCTTCCTTCAGTAATACAAACTCATCCTGTAGGGCCATCTATTTGGTAGTAATAATAGTGATAGTTCTTATGGAGGAGAACTATTATACTGTTATAGGTCAGATTTCAAAGCCCAATACTAGATTCCTTCATATACTGGAAATGTCATTAACTGTTAAATGCCTAGCATAGATAAAGCATGTCTAGGTGCTGTGAAAGTAGAAATGATGAACAAGCCATGGCCTCTGCTTTCAAAATACATGGAGTAATTCTAGAACAATGAATGGAGTCCACCTCCTTGTGACTATCTTTACCCTAACCTTCCTCTTCCCACCTTTACCCTTGCTTCATGTTCTTTTTTTCTCAATTTATCCTGTGTCTTATCTCCTCATAAACAAGTCCATGTGTGGGAAATTCAATTATGCCAAGAAATAGAACAATAAATTATTGGTGTGGATGACATATTAGACATCATAGAGTCTTCCTTTCACTTGCTCCATGCATTAGAGGCATTTCCGTCTTCTATTATCATTCAGTCATTCATAATTTCACTTAGATATAAAATATTTAAGCCACCCAATCATCTACAAAGTTCCCAATAACCATATTTCTGCCAAATCTCCACTATCCTTAACAAGAATCTTATCCCCTGCCTCTTCTCCATGAAATCAGACAAGATAAAATTAAGAAGTGGACAAACTGTCTTTTGTACTCCTAGCCTCTACATTCTAATCCCATTTACTCTTCAGTAACCTCTCCCATAGCTCAAGTCCTCAAAACCTCCTCATTTCCCTTATCAATAGTTATCATTAGAGCCTTCAGTTACCTTAAGATTTAATGACTGTTAACAGTGTAATAGTTATTTTTCATGAGGTAGCTACATTTTAATTACAGCCAAAGTTTTATGTTACAAACAAAAATCTAATCTATTTCAGAAATCAATCAAAGAGGATCTGGGGAGCCTTAAGGCTTTGGTGAGGCTCACATTTGAAAAGACATTATATAGTTAACACCCACTTTATCTACCTTTAAGTAGCATAGGTAATATATTTAAATGAAAGTTATTGTTGAATGTTGACATAGGGTATAATGAAAACTATTCCTCTGCATTCAAGTGTACTGGTTAAAAATTTATTGCCTCTCAGCTCAAAAACCACTCTTTGCTCTACAAAAATGGAGATGGATGGAATCTTTAAATATTTCTCCTTTGCAGTGAGCATGATGTTAAGCTTTGTCAGTATAGGTTGCTAGAATGGCACTACAAGAAGGGCAGGGCTCCTTTTCCTGGTTCTGGTGATTTCTATTTGCCTCTTTGTGTTCCTATCTCATGACTGCCAGCTACATGCATAGGATACATCCTATGGCATTCACTGCCATCAAATTTCAGTGGTGCCCGTGTGGGTGACTGCTCATCAGGTATCAGTGGCACTCCTGTTGACAGCTTCCCAGCACAGGTGTCCCAGAAGTCACTTTCCCAGCCTTGACCCACCTGCACTTTGGAGGAGTGTTTACTGCTTGCTCAAGGTCTGTGGACCATCTCTGGCCTGAGCAACCCAGAAAACCACCATCCAGGGGCTCTAACCATACCTTCTCCAACATGGTTTGAATCCCAACCTTGGAGAGGATGGTCCTTTTTCCACATTTATTCCTGCCTTGGGTACCCTCCCTGAGGTCTAGGGTATTCTTTTGCACTATATTACCCTTTCATAGGTCATCACACATTATTAATTAATAATTATTAATGTTCAACTTTCCCTATTCAAATTATTATATGGTTTTGGTCTCCTGATTGTACACTGGCTGATATTAGAGAAAAAAAGATCTTCATTCCTGATGAATAAATCTTCAAAGCATTTGTTTCACATCCCAAAGTATGCAAAGAACCAGAGATAGTTTGACTTTCTGCCAAGTAGTCTATTGCAAATGAGTCAAATGCCTTGGTTACAATAAATGAGACAGAAAAAAAGCAATGAGCATTCAAATCCTAGAAAACTACATTTTCATATTAAACCTGAAATCAAAAGTATAATAAAACAAAATAAAACCTTCAAACAAACTAAAAACCCAAACAAATATAAGAAGCCCTTAATCAACCGTCGCGTTTCAGTCTAATTGTGCCCAAATTAATATCTTCCGTATTTAACTTATAAATTTAATTGGGGGTAGCAGGGAAGAGGGAGCCTGACTAGCTAGGCTTTATACGTTTGTTTTCTGCACAATCTAGACAACAAACAAGCCATATTGGAAGCATAAGATTTGAAGTCATGACACTTTGCATATGGCATTCAGAGTCCCACACTTTGGTAGAGAATAAGAATCATAATACCTGTCTCTTGGGGTTATAAAGATCACTACTTAGGGCAGTGCTTGTCACGTAGCAACTTTTCCATAGCAGTTTGTTATGGTTCTTGATTCTTTTTTTACTTTCTAGAGTATTATAGTTCGCAATAGGAAACCCAGCTTAACACCAGCTTAAACAATAAAAAAGGACTTAGGGATTTTATAAGGAGAAATTTAAAAAGTAGAAGGATCTGTTGATTCAATGGCATGGCAACATCATTTTAAAGAACTGCTTTTTTCCACCTCTCTTTTTGGCCATCCCATGGTGTTAGCTTATCCTAAGGCAGAAATGAGGCCCTTTGTTGATTTAGGCTGACTGCCAGCCATAATGAGGGCAGTGCTTCACTGTATACTGCCAGTGGGAAAGTGAGCTTCCCATTCCAAGCAAGAGTCCTGGTGTTCTTTCAGATTCGACTGGTTTGGATCACGTGATCACCCTGGAGGCAGTAACAAAGGCCAATGAAATGTTACTTGCTGACTGGTTTAAGCCAATCGTAGCCTACCCCTGAATCTGGGGATGAAGTTGGCTTCCCAAATAGCACATAGGCTATAAGGGAGGAGAGCTGGATGTCCAAACAAAAATCTTGATGCATTTAGAAAGAGGAAAAGGGAATTTTGTTGCATCGACAAACAAAAATGATCTTGTTTAAATTATTTCCCTCTGCAAATATCTGCAATACTTGGATGAATTTACATTACTATTTTATAGGGACAGTGAAGACAAATATACTCTTATGTAGTATTCACCATATGTCAGATGCTGTTTTAAATGCTTTACATATACTAAGTTATTCAATCCTCATAATATATGAGTTAGGCAAGGAGCTAATAAAGGGCAGAGGCAGGATTTGGAATCTCAACAATATGGCTCCAGCACCTGTGTTCTTAACCCATCTGTTAGATTGCCTCTCAAGAAACAGCTGGTTTTTAATTCCTCCGGTGTGCTACAGAAAGTGCCATTGAGCTTGGTTCTGTGGCTCTCTCTCTCCCCAGATGTGACCAACTGATGAATGAAGGAGTAGTAAATAAACATGTAACATGGGAAGGTGTTCCTAAAAGGGTTTTTACCCCCTAGTCAAACAATACTTGAAATCTGAAACCCAATGACAAGGAAGAGCTAAAGCACACACACCTTTCACCAATAGAGTAACTTTTTTAAAAAAGTTCTCCAGTCACAGCCCATTCAGCCTCCAAATCTTAAGATCATCCTCAACCTGTAGAGTCAAAGATGATCAAGTACTTTGAAATTAAGACCTTTAATGCCAGTGGAAATCTGTCAACACCAACAATTAACTGTTTCATATTGAGAAAACCATTATGTCTCAGTTTCCTTCTCTTTGAAGTGTAAGGATTCAGGCAGTTTATCTAAAGAATAGCACACACACACACACACACACACACAATTATTCCTACACTTTTAGCACTAACTCAATCTTTCCCCCTTCAAACAATAGCTTGTGGTTTTACTTGGAACCCATGTTTACTGAATCTTGCATCACGATTCTGGCATACCTCCAAACATGATCAAATTAAAAGGGAACTTAACGGGTAAATCAAAGAATAAATAACACAAAAGGAACCTTGAAATCTCTCTGCCAGCTTCACTGTGTTAACCCACCCCCCTAAAATCCTCCAGACTGAGAGTCTGTCGTATTTTATTAGGATCATGGAAGAAAAATCGAGTTTGTGGATTATCTTTTCTCTCTCTCCCACATTTCTCTTCTCCCCTCTAATATCTCTTTCGCTGTCATTGTGCCGGAGTGGTTATAGATAGGCTAACATATTTTTTATCCATTCATTTATAGAATTAATTTATGAATTATTAATCCTACTAATATCAGAAATTGTTTCAGTACTAAATTACTGTACTGTACATGCTCACAAAGAAAATTATTGATGACCTTAGACATCTCACAGCAATTTCAATTTCATGAATTTATAAATTCAAATGAAATATGCTTCAGGTAAGGCAAATTTGTTTCCTACCATTTATAAATTCTGGACCACTGTGAGTGTAGCCAAGTAATTTCTTTTTTTTTTTTTTTTCCTTAACAGCTAAACCACTTTTCTGGGTTTTTCAGTTTAGTAAGAAAATGTCTGTGAGACTCTTCTTTTGGTTGGTTGTTCTCATTAACCTTAAACAGGAGAAATCCTAGTACACAGATTTTTTAAAAAGGGGGGTGGTGGTTTAGCAATGAACTAAATAGATTGTTTCCTTGGCCACTTAAAGAGAAAGTAGAATGTATAACACCTGAAACTGACCTTACTGTGGTAAGGTGCCTTCATCCCCTAATGAAATTCTATCAACTTACAGAGATTTTTTTTATGGCAACTTAAGAGTTCACCTTGTACCCTATAGAAAGTATTATAGATTTTTTAAATAATATAGACATAACAGATTAGAAAGGAAAAAACTGAAGGATGAGTACATCTGCAGAAACAAAATGTGCCCTGTCATCTTTCCTTAACTAATGGCATTGAATCCACTCCAAGGCTCATTTTCCTACATTGGTATTGGAAAAGAGGCAGCAAGTCTAATTCAGCCCCTCCACTTCCCAACAAGAGCATCCCATCCCTTCTGCATAACTTTCCTATTCCTTTCCCATTCTTTTGCTCTTCCCACCTATACCATTCTTATATGCCCATCTCAAGACCAAACTGGTAGATATTGAAGCAAGGATAGGAGGTGATATATTCTCAGTTCATTAACTCTTGCCAGGCTTGAAGCTTTCAAAATCATAAAAGAGTCTGAAGTGGTAGGGAAAACATCTGAGTTTCTTTTTACCTGCCCTTAAATTCCATGGATTCAGCAAATAAAGAATCTGCACTAAATAAAGTGCACTATAGTGGACATCCTAGATGCACTATAGTAAAATTGTTAAGAGCATGGACTTTGGAGTCAGATGCCTGAGTTTCCACTTACTAGCTTTGTGTCCTTGAGCTTTATACCTCAGTTTCTTCATAAATGAGTATCTACTTCATTGAGTAGTTAAAAAGATTAAATGAAGTAAAGCATATAAAGTGCTTAGAATTGTTCCAGGACCATGGAAAATATTATATAGTTGTTAATGAATATTGTCTCACCTGAGATTTGAATTCCCTTTCAACATCCCCAAAGAGTGGCCATTAATCTAATGCTTGATTATTCCCAGGTACAGAGAATGCATTATGTCCCAAAAGGACTTATCTCATCTTCTGACTTTTGGAATGTTGATCTTTCTATAATGGACCAAAGCTCATTTTCCTTATAATTCCTACTCACTGGTTTGAGTTCTACCTTGGAGCTGTATAAGAGAATTTCATCAATATTCAAAAACATTTTCTTCCTTTCATTTTTCTCCAAGATAAAAGTCCTCCATTTCTACAATCATACACATGTAGCATGGATGAACATTTAGTAACTAGTTTGTCTATGATCTTCTTAAAGAGTAGTATCCAAGAAGATGGGTCTAAAAGCAGGAGAAGGGCTTCCTTCAGCCTGGAGGGAATTCTAAGGTCCTATAAAATTTGCAATTTTTTTCAGCATTCCCATATTACCACTTCAGGTAAAACTCCTAACTTATTTTGTACCAACTGCTACTGAACTACATCTTATCATACCCTTTCTGGGTTTATGCAATTTTTCAATTTGCTTGGTTGATTTCATTTGTTTGTGGGATGATGGTGGGAATGGGAGCAGTAATTAGAGGACTTTATACTTACTCCAGTTATATTTCATGTTGGCATCAGCATATAACTTGAGTTTGTGAAGATATTTTTGGATTTTGATTCCATCAATCTTCATTTCATAACACATCACAAGGTGTCCTCTTTCTTTTGATGGTCAAAAACATATAGTTATCATATGATGAGACAGGAAGAATGCTGGGGAATTCAGGCTCCTACTTTTATTCCTAATCTCAAAAAGAATAGACCTGGGAAGTGCATGTGGCTCAAGAAGTTGAGCACCTGCTTCCCACATGGGAGGTCCTGGGTTCGGTTCCCGGGGCCCCCTGAAAAAAAACAACGAAAACAAACAACAAGCAAAACAAACAAAAAAACCAACTCAGGGAAGCCAATGAGGCTTAGTGGTTGAGCACCAGCTTTCCACATACAAGGTCCCGGGTTCAATCCCTGGACTCCGGTACCTGAAAAAAAAAAAGAAAAGAAAAAAATAGAATAAGCGTGAGTTGTTTCTTAACTGCACTATAAATCTGTGTACCTCACAGATTTATTCTTTAAGGATGGATGCCAAGAACACTAAAATGATACCTAATGATCAAGACTATAAATGATCCTCTACAATGTTAAAAAGCAATTTATGATTTTTAGAAAATTTTTACTTATAAAGATATGGGTACACAAATGTTCAAAGCAGCACTATTCACAATATCCAAAAGCTGTAAACAACCCAACATTCATCTATTGATGAATAGATAAACAAATGTGGTATAACCATACAATGGGATATTATTCAGCCATAAAAAGGAATGAAGAACCAATACATACTACAATGTGGATAAACCTCAAAAACATTATACTAAGTGAAAGAATCTAAATACAAAAGGTTACATACTAAATGATTCCACTTATATAAAATAGCCATAATAGGTAAATCTGTAGAAAGCAAATTGGTGGTTGCCAGGGGCAAGGGGAATGGGAAGTGATTATTAATGGACATAGGGTTTCCATTTGGGATGATGAAAGGTTTTGGACCTAGAAGATGGTGGTGGCTGCACAACACTGTGAATGTACTAAACACTACTGAATTGTACCCTTTATACTGGTTAATTTTATGTTACATGAATTCCACCTAAATAAAATAAAATAAATAAATAAATAAAGCAAGCAAGCTATGGAAACAAGCAAAAGGCCACAAAATTAGCCTAAAGGAAATCGGAGTGAATTTAATGAGAATCTGGATAAGGACATAAAATAAAATTCTAACCCTTTATCATTTTGCTTGCTCAGTTCCTGGGTATCTAGTCATTTCTTCATGAGCAGCTCTAGCTCTGAGAACTGCTTCTCTGCCCACACGGCACTTTGTACGCATCTATGCCATCACCTTTATCAATGGGCAGAGTAAAATGTTGTGCATGTATCTCTTTGTAGTGGGTTGAATGGTGTCCCCAAAAAGATATGTACATGTCCTAAACACAGAACCTGTAGATGTGACCTTATTTGGAAAAAGGGTCTTTGCAGATATAATTAAGTTAAAAAATTTGAGATGAGATCATCCTGGATTATTGAGATGGACCCTTAATCCAGTGACAAGTGTCATTATAAGCAACAGAAGAGGAGAAGACCACGTGAAGTCAGAGGCAGAGATTAGTTATACATCTAGAAGCCAAGGAATGCCTGGAGGCACTAGAAGCTGGAAGAGGTTAGGAAGGATTTTCACCTAGAGCCATAAGTGGGAGCGCAATATCTCAGGTTTATTTAATATATAATTTAAGAGAGGGCAGTGTTTTAAAGTAAAAAAGAAATACAAATATTCTTGCTGTCCTGATTTTGTGATAATTAGGGTAGGCTAAACATTTGCTATATTAGAATCCATGTATGTGTCCCCAGACCTAGTTTTTCTCCCTAGGTCTGGTTTTTAGAATGCTGGTGATAAACTAAGCCTGATTTATTATATGACCATCCTGTATGGGAAGACTGTAACTCTAGTTATCTTTAGTCAACCTTAAGAGATATAGCAGGGGGACGGATGTGTCTCAAATGGTTGGGCGTCTGTCTCCCATATGAAGGGACATGGGTTCAATCCCCGGGACCTCCCAGTAAAAATTAAAAAAAGAAAAATATAGAAGGCACGCAGGCCACCAGGCCCCGTGCGCGGGTGCGTCGTCAGGCCCCACAAGCGGGTGAGCCCCCCAGACCCCACGCACGGGTATGCCGCCAGGCCCTACAAGCAGGTGAGCCACCCAGGCCCCACGCATGGGTGCGCCATCAGGCCCCGTGAGCCACGCAGCAAGGTGATGACGTAAGAGGAGAGTGACAAAAGGGAGAGCCAAGATGAGACACACCAAAAAACCAGGAACTAAGGTGGTGCAGGCGGTAGGACGTCTCTCTCCCACATTGTAGGTTCCGAGGATTGAATCCCAATGAAGACAGGAGGAGAAGGATGAGAAGAGAGGGCAGGAAATGGACACAGAGAGTTGCCCAGCAAATGGACGCAAAAACAGCAAAAACGGGGGTGGGGGGTTGAAAATGGATAAAAGTAAATAAACAAATCCTTTTTTTAAAAAAGTATAGGGGAGTAAGATATGGACTATAGTTAGTAGTAATACTTTGATGATGCTCTCTCATGGTTTGTTGGCGGATGTTTCGCAGTGATACAGGGTGTTTGTGGTGGGGTGATGTGGGGGGGCCCTGTGTGGTGTTGTGCATGTTTGTTCTGTGGGTTCCCAATGTTTGCTGAACACTTATAGTTTGTGTGTGTTTGTGTGTGAATGATATACTTCAATAAATCGTTGTTTTTTTTTTAAGTAGAAAAGAAGCTAGACCAAGAATTAGTAGCTCTATGAAGTATCACATACCATTTGCATGTAAAACTTGATATTTTCCTCCAAGTAGCTTCAGAGAGAAATGCATGCATTTGTTCCAGTGTACTGGAACATACACTCATGCTTGCAAACAGAGAACCTTAGTTCTTCAAAGCAGAAAGACTGTCTCAGAACCTTTAGGCTGAAGATACCCAAGACCTTTGCTTTACCCCACTTCTAAGCACCTGAGGTGAGGCTCTGGAATCTACCATAAACCTTATTATTGCTAGGCTTCATCCAAGAGACCTCTTTAATTCATGAAGCAAAGACATGCTTAGGTCAAAAAGTGACTTTCTAAAGCCTAGAGGAGCCATTTATCAAATAAACTTACTTTAAAAGTTTTTTTGTTTTGTTTTGTTTTTTTCATAAAAATATGCTCCCTCCAAAATATTTTTTGTGTTTACAGTTTCTGAATTTTTGTTAAAATGTCCTAACTGTTCAAGTAAAGTACCTTTGCTTCAAAAGGAAGTCAGAGCTAGTCACGGGTGGTTTACAGAATAGTTTCTGGTAGTCTTTGCTTCATTTCAATATCTTGCCATGATTGGCTGTTGATGGCTACAAATAAGGAAGTCTTCAAGTTAGGGGATTTCTCAGTGGAAGTTCCCAGTTCGACACAAGGGAGAGCTCAGGACAGTTTGTTAGATGGCCTTGCTACAGCCTGTGGATAAAGCTCCGAGACGGTGTAACTGCCTAGATCTTTAAAGAGGAATAGTCTACAGAGGAAGACTTGGAACCTGGAGAAGAGGTAATCCAGACCTTAGTAGTTCCTACCAATTCTCAACATAGCAAGGTGGCCTGGATGTCTTAAATGGGCGTGCTGCAAATTTTTTCTACTCTTACTTTTGCTAAGTAATTTATAACATGATTCAATAATGCCTTTCTATTTGTTGTCATAGTTGAAAATTTGGCCTTAAAAAATGGGGTACCTAGTCTAGACCCAAGAAAATTTAAAACACTTTGGTCTTGTTAGTTTTCAACTTTTAAGATAGAATTTGTCTCTACTTGAATTTTGTTTTGTTTTGTTTTTTGGTTCATATATGGAATGTAAGCCTTCTCCAGTGAGTGGTTAATTATAAAATAAAAGACTGAAAGATACGTATTTGGCCTAAGTTAAATCGCATTTGGCTTACTAGGTTGCCATGGGGTTTTTTGTTTGTTTGGTTCTGAAAAGTAAATTAATACTGTATGTATTCATACTTTATTGCTTACATTTTTAAGAATTCCAGTCTGATCCCTCCTATCCCTTCAAACTTTAACTCAGGTTTAAAATTTTTCCATCTCATAAGAAACATATGCTAATGAATATTTCTCTATACTATAGGACAACTCTGCATGTCCTATCTTAGAACATTTAAATTTATACAATTATAGTAATTGTCTTATTCTGTTATCTATTGACTATTTTCACAATCAAAAGTGAACATTAAAGATTGGTTAGTATTTTCTTAATAATAATCCTAGGGAAAGTTAATAACTCAAAAAAGGTAAATATCAAGAATCATTATCCCCATTGTTATATTAATAGTTGCCCTTTATTGAGTGTCTGCCAGGAGGAGAGGATCACAAAATCCTCCAGCTAGTAAGTGGCAGAGCATGAGTTTAAACATAAATTCATATAAGTTACTTTCCATGATTCTCTGTTACCACTGGCCTGCCTTCACATGGTATTAAAACAGTATTGGGGGGATTTCTTATCCAAACTGCAAGATGAGGGAGGAAAAATGCAGGGCAAAAAGGAAGATGACTTGCCCAAGATCACAGAGCAGCCCCGTCAGTCCCAGGGGCTAGGTCTCCCTTCTTCTCAGTTGCCCACACGTCTCCACACTCCCTCTGGAGTCACTTCCACGTGGATACAGGTACACACACTATTCCACCTCCATGCAGTCAGCCTCAGAGCCAGGGAAGGATGGTGAGGCTATGTACCTGGTCTAACCTGTCGGAGGCTCCCACCCAGCAGCCAAGTTAAGTATCTGGGTTTCAGTGCAGAATTGGGGCCCCAAAGGAACATCCACTGATTTCTCTTAAGCACTTGTGACAATGAAAGAAAAGGCTAATTGGAAGATTTAAAATCTGTTAAATTCCCCTGAAAGAGTTCTGCTTGGAATTTCATTGAAATTTATAGACCAATTAAAGGGAAATTATCATCCTTATAGCTTTGTGCCTTCTGATCTGCGAACATTCTGGTTGTCCATGTGTTAATGCCCAGTAACATGTAGGTTCTGTATGTTTATTGTAAAACGCATTCTAATTCATTTTGTTTTGTCTTCTTGTACTTCTATGTGGTGCGGGAGGGTAAGGGCGATTTTTTCTGACAGAGGTATTCTTTCCACTGTATTTTCTAATTACTGCTGGCATTTAGCAAAGTTATTGATTTCATAATTTTACGTTGCAAATGACCATTTTATTAATCCCTTATTTGTTCTAAATAATTTTAGGTCGTTCACGTGTAGTATCTAGAGAGAAAAATCATAATTTTGTCCCCTCCCTTTTTTTCTTCTCACCACATTGGCCAGAACTTCTAGAACAGTGTTTAATAATAGGAGCTAGCACTCAAACTTGTCTTGTTCCTGATGGCATTGGGAATTTCCCTAGCGGTTAACATCGAGAATGACGTTGGCTGTTGGTCTAAGATAAACACATTTATCATAAATTCCAAATAAGTACCAAATAGTTTTCCAGCCCTAGTTTACCAAAAGTGTATTTAAGGGGAAAAAAATCAAGACTTCACGTTAAAGTATATTCAATGTCTTTTCAGTATCCTTAGAGATGACTGTATGGCTTTTCTACTTAAACTATATAGAGCTCTGCTATCTCCCAAAAGAGTAATTGCATTTTTCAAAAATTCCATGTTATCCAAAATCATGTTGTCCATATGATTACTTCAGTAATAAAGGTAGGGTTTTAGTTATAAAGTATATTTTGTTGTTGCTCTGGTTAAAATAATAAATTGCTTAATCAAAAGGAACCAACCCAAAACTATACAGTTCCTCGTTTTTTTTCTTCAATCCACATGCTTAGATGCCTCTCTTGTATCATTTTGGCTTCACAATTCGATCCACAACTCAAACTAACACAAAAGAACAAAAACAGTGTGGCATAAGCCAAGGAACCCTATCCAGGCAGAGCAACCAGATGCTCCAACAAAGCAACAATTCTATGCTTTGTGCAAAAAATACTCTTTTCCTATTATAACAGTACTGTTACAAGCCACAATTCAGTTACAACCAACAATGGTATGCAAAATGTATGTACAAATTGATTAATTTTGTATTCACTTTTTATTTTAAAAATGTATGTTGATAAAGAAATGATTGTATTCAGTGAGAATTTTTGCATTCATATTCATAAGTGAAATTTATCTGTATTTTTATTTTCTGGTACTATCATTGATAGGTTTTAGTATTAATTTTATGTCAGTTTCATAAAATAAAATTATAAAAATTCCAAACTTTTCTATTGCTCTGAAAAAACTTAACTTAATGGAAGTTATCTGTTCCTTGCAATTTTTTAAGAAAAATCCATAACAGTTTGTTGTTGGCAACTCTTTGGGAAGTAATACTTTAAAATCTTTTCCAATGTTTTCTATTGTTATTGATCTATTCAGGTTTTACACTATATTTTTTCACCCAGCTTAGGTTTGTTT
>JAQZBX010005316.1:0-38366 GCA_029593785.1 Cabassous unicinctus
GTCAGTGCATTGAGGAGCATCATAGGCCTCAGTCCCTCTGAGGCAGAAAGAGTATATGCAATTTACTTTCAGTTCTTTTCGGTTCAATCCTTGATGCCTGGCCTGTTGCAGATGCTTCCTGCCCATCATGACAGCCCCTATTATTTTCCTTGGAAAAGGGGCCTGGGTGGCAATTTCTTGACGTTAAAGTATTCAGTCTCTTGGTCAGTATGATCAGAAAGGTTGGGAATAGTTCCAGACTGGTCATCACATAAATTTGATCCTTACATCTTGAACACGATTACTCTTCTTTGCGTTAATCTATGAAACTCTCTTATATGCTTTCATAAGGCATTATGAGGCATTAATTTATGAGAGTTGGTTAATATTGCACTGTCAGTGCATAATTTATGCTTACAGCAAAGATTAGTTATAACCTAAATAATTTTTAAAAACACTACTACAGGAATTATGGACAGTGAGTTCTTCAGCAATGAGATAGAAGGTAGGGAAAGGAATCAATGTTTCCTTAGAACTTTTCACCACAAAAGACTCGACTATACATTTACATTCATTCTTCTTAAAACAATCATTCAAGATTGGTATTACATTTTACTGATGTAGAAACTGAGAGGCTCCGAGTGGTTAAGTGATTTACCCAATGTCAGCTTGACAGTCAGACTCAATCTGCAAATATTTATTGAACACCTACTATGGGCAGTATTATTATAGGGGAATGAGGCAGACAATAAACACAGTTGCAATCTTCATGATTTGCAGGTGATAAAAACCTACCAGTGTGAGTGTCAATATTGTTATGAGTAGTGAATACTATATTTGGATTCTTGAGATTTTGCTCTTTGCCACTCTTAAAACAAACTTCATTTTGTAATTATAGACATGACACTCTAGTTAACAACAAATGAATAACCTAATAACTTTAACACAACTATTTACTATTATTGCTACTTAACATTAGAAAATATTAGTTTGTGTCATACAAATAGCTGCAGTTATATATTAGAGCCCAGAACCAGAATATAGCTGTAGATAATAGCAGATATATTGTTATGCAACTTATGAAGGGAATGTTATTTCATGCAGTTCTCACGATAACCCTATGAAGTTAGTTCATTTGGCCTGTGGGGAAACCTTTGCTCAACCTGGATAACGGTTAGTCAAAGCCACACAGTGAATACGTGGTAAAGTGAGGATTCAAACCCACATCCTCTGGTACCATATTCCATGCTCTTTTCAAGACAGTGAGAATATGTAAACTCACTTCCTGCTTCTCTGTGAGTGGAAAGAAATATCCTCCAGCAAATTGTTCTGTCTAATTTTATTGCATAATTAAGCAGATAATAGTATAAATTAATGTGTTGGCACAGTTAACTATTTCTTATTTACTTTTCTTTCCCTATGGAGTCTGCTGCTCTTCAGGAGGTCTTTTAAATGGAAACATTCCATTAACTTTCTTAACACAGAGGTGGGGAAACAAACACAGCAATAAGTATAGCTTTAATAGCTGCCCTTCAGCACCCTGAAATGATGTAGCTTCCAGTAAATCATAAAAAGGAGATGGCAGCAAGAGGAAACTGGGAGATTTTCTAGCTTACTTTTTCTCAAAATGTGATCTATTTCAGAACCCAGAGGGAGCTTATTAAACCTGCCCATTCCTGGGCTCCAGCTCAAAGTACTGAATCAGAATCACAGCAGGGGTACAAAACCACCATTTTTAAAAAGCTCCCCCTAGTTCACTCTGAGTCAGTGCTTTAGTCAGGCTGTAACAAAAAGTACCTCTGTATAATTTAAATAAACAGGGAGCTCTCAAAAGTTAATGGAAGTAGAAGAACCAGTACTGGGAATAGGAAAAAAACAAGTTAATCCTTGGGGTCTCAGATGTAGGAACCACAGCAGGAGCAGTCTGTTTAGGACACTGTGACTCAAACAGGATGGATGCCAATCATTTTTATTATCTTTGCTTTCCAGGGGAGCACAGGTCATGTACTGGCCTCTTGTCCAATGGACAGCTGGGCTTTTGTGGGAGAGACTGGATCTACTGGGGAAAAATACAGCTCCATTAAGGAAACTCAATGCTGTTAGGAAGGGAAATCAATACTGAGCAGTCCAAATACAACCGTCCTCTCTACAGTACTTAAGAACTTAGTTATATTGTTGATTGAAGCATAGTGCTATTATCCCCCAAGCAATTCCTAGCCTAGAAGGGGCCTCTACTCATAGAACAAGGGGCCTTTAAATGCGGGATGAACTTTAATACCAGCAAGTGACAATAAGTGCTAGAGCTTTAGAAGGCCTCAGACTAGCCTACCAAGCCCTTTGTTGGTGGTGTATGTTTGTAAAATTTCCCCTTGGGCTCACCTAATTATTCCCCTACCCTCACCCCAAGAGGACCTGTTAATTTTTAGCTGTAGCCCCCCTATTTTTATTAATTCAAGAATGTTTTATTGTGAAAAGATATCAGAGATGTCTATAAACCACTTGAGTTAGACAACTGCTTGAAGTTTGATTATTCCTATAACTCTCTGGACATCATTGGGAAATTAGATATAAAGCAAAGGTATTATAATTAGTAATCTACTAGAAAGAAAGGAGAAATAACTCTCGTGACAACCTTTTTTTCCCTTGCCTAAATATGGATGATGCTTACAGCATGGGTAAACGGCTAGATCCTTTACTATCATTGGGTTCCATATATTCTGGTAGTTCTTGAGCTCTTGTCTTTTCATTTCCCTTTAACATTCCCTCTGCCTAGAACACTCTTTCTCCAGATCATCTCATTTTCAGCTCTTCCTCAACACCCATATTTCAAATCAAGTGTCATTTTCTCAAAGAGCCTTTTCCAGTCATCAAATCTCCATAAACCTCCCAAACCCTGCCACTGCCTTCCACCCTGCCCTTACTACCTGTTCACTCTCTAGTTCATTATCATGTGCCTCCTTCATAGCACTCCTGATCTGCAGTCATTTATTTATACAAGGGATTACTTGTTTAATATGTGTCTTGCAACCTCACCCATCCACCCAAATAAACTGTAAAATCCTTCACAGTGGAAATATATCTGCATTCTTCACCATAGTATGCCTAACACTGTCACTTACTTCAAATATTTGTTGCTTGAAAACATGGTTCTCATAATGCCTTACTCTTTAGCAGAGACATAGAAGGCCTTTCCTTTCTGTGCTGTCTTTAACCACATCCCACCATTCATCCCTTGTCCAAAACACACCACTGTGCATTGAGTTTGCTGACTATGCTATGCTCTTCTATTCTAAGCATGAGGAGTTCTGCTTCTTTTGTCTCTTCAGAATGTTTATAAAGGGTGAATCCATCAAGGGTGGATTCGTTTGATAGAACGTGTTGCCCATAATTTATTTGTCTCTTTCATGTATCTTATTTTTGTTCCTTAATTTTCTCTCCAGATTTCCCTATCTTTCCTTATATAGGAGTTTGTGCTTTATATAAATTAGTAATTTAAATACAATTATACTCAGTAATTTGTTCTAATACTGGGTTAGATAGTTGGCTCATTTTAACAAACTTACACATCTTATTTTAGAATAAGCAATGTTTCTGAATATAGCTATTTAAAAATAACTTAAACTTAACTTTAAGACATAAATAGAAAAGAAAAATGGCCCTGTAAAAAGCAAATGCAAGTTAATCTCGCGACAGGTCAGGAGTGCTTACATTTTATTCAGTGAATAGGAAATATGAGAGGTGTCACAACTGAAGCTTTATGAAATGTGTTGATTAAAATGTTTAAATTTTTATTGTCAAATATAATTATATTGTCATGGATTGAATTGTGTCCCCCAAAATGATATGTTCACTTTCTAACCTCTGGTCTTGTGAATGTGATCTGATTTTGAAGAGGTTATTAAGATGATACCAAACTGGGTTAGGGTGGGCTCTAATCCATTATGACTGTTGTCCTTATAAGAAGAGGGAATTGCACAAAGACAGACAGAAAGAGAGAAGATGGGTTTGTGACTGAGGCAGAGATTGAGTTATGCCACAAAGCCAAAGAAAGTCGTGGTTTGCCAACAAGCCACTGCCAGGGCCTTATAAGGATTCGATGAATCCTTGATTTTGGAATTCTAGCACCCAGAACTGAGGAGTAGTAAGTTCCTGTTTTTTTAAGCCACCTGTTTGTGATACTTTGTTATGGGTCCTAAGACATATTTATTTTACTTCACTTATTTATTTTAATTTTTCTTGAAATAGGATCATTAGAACCTGTCACAAGTGCCTAAGAAATTCAGGCACATCAGAGTTTTTACATTAAAATACATAATTCTTCCTTTAAAAGAATCTTTATAAGCCTATTTGCACCATGTTTGGACAATTGAAAAATGTCACTTGCTCTTGATTTATACCAAGGTTGATTTGTCATTTATTACTACAAACTAGTTTTATTATATAACCTGAATTTTATAATGGAAACTATAAAACCTGTTTGGTTAATGGAAGTTCTTAAGACTATTTGGTTAATATTATTGAAATTAATTTTATAAAAAGTTAGAATTTGTTTTAGCAAAAAAAGACTTGCATTTCATTATTTATTTTAAGAAATGAATTTGTTGCTAAATGAGCAGTCTGTTTTTTAGATTGACTTTCATTTGAGAGTCCATGAATTCTGACAATGTTTTTTGTTTTTTAATTTATCCTACAAGTCTCAGAATTCTGTGAGTGATTGAATTTGGGAGAGAGATCATTGAACATATTTTAAGTAGGATAATTTATTTTTGGACTTCTAGTTATTGATAGATAATCAATACTTAAAATTAATTTAAATAAGGTGAACTCATGAAATTATAATTTTTGCACTTTCAGTATAATTACTGCTTTTGTCAGAGAGTAAAATGAAGTATATTTTCATTTATCTTCCATGAGTATTAATGTTCTAAAGGATGAAACAATTAATATAGGAAATGTTTATTTCAGCTTATATGATTAGACTCTTATAATGACAATAGAGTACCATGACCTTTCCTATAGTAATTTCCTACCATTGTGAATAAATATTTCTTATTAAAATGAAAATAATTATCATAATCAGGCAAAATAAGACTGAGGGCAGTTTGGGCTAATTATGAGTCAGAAAATAATCAAGTATTTTAACTTCATCCACTTAAAATACAAGTTTTTATGTGTCTCATGTATTTGTGTGTCCCTGTATTTGATTTATAAGGTATAAGTACTTTTTTATTAACTAGCAATCTAATAATTGAATAAGAGCTTTATTTTTATACTATGATGTTCAAGTTATAGGAAGCTACAATGGATCCTTGACCTTAGAGTTTACAATCTATTTGGAGAACAAGGATGCATTCATGAAAAGACAAATAACAATACAAACAATACATTTCATAAATACAGCAAAATATTATTTGTAAATGTCAATCTATTTTTAGAATGAGGTGTTGTGTAATCAGAAGAGATTACTGTTGGTTTGACTAGTCTGAAAAGATTCATGGATATAGAAATTTAAAATTGTTCAATTTCATGAGACAGAATATTGATGGAAAAGGCTTTCAAGAAAGGCTTAACAGAGGAAGATAGGAAGGGTAAATACATATGGTCCAGGAGACAGGACAGGAGTATGACCAGAGAGGATTAATTGTGTGTAGAAAAGAGAGAGATTTAGAAAGGTAGTTTAGGACAGGTTGTAGAGAACTTGGCAGAGTTTAAGTATTGGAATTGTATACTTCAGCAATGGTGAATCATTTAGAGGTATTTGAACAGGGGACTGATATGATGAAAATTATTTTCTTGGAAGAGTTCTTTGAGAGAACTGTAGCAGATTGAATATATTAGTTTTCAAAGTGTGACCCACAAATGGATCTACTGATTTAAAATCATCTGATGTGTGTGCTAAAATTACATTGTCAAAGTTCCTAAACCCCAGCATTCTGATTCAGTAGGTCTGAGTGGGATCCAGGATTCTGCATTTTTAACTAGATCCTCGCCTCATTCTATTCACTTCACATTTGAGCCTAAGAACCATTGGAGGAGAGGCTAAGGCCTGTAGAGCTCTACTTCTAAGTTGCCAGAGCTCCAGCATCTCATACAAGTCTTCAAATGTGACAGCTGTTCCATCTCAAACACATCTGTTTTGACAATGTGCCTGAGCAATTGAAGATAGTTCCATTATTTATGCTAAACCTTAAATGATAAAAATTGTGATTCTCTCTCAAACTGTGTTCAGAGCCAAAGCCCTCAGAAAGAGCATTATTGGTCACCTTTATTCAGTTATCACATTAATCAGGGCTTCTCTTTTGCATGAAATAGAAACCAGTTCAAAGTAGCTTTAGCAAAACTTGGGGGATTTATTGTCAAATGTAGCAAATTTATGAAAAGAAAATTGGAGAAGGTAGCCTTAGGAATATCAGGACCTAAAAATTTGAATATCATCGAGTCTCTCATTCCCTATCCCCACCCCCTTTCATCCTCTCCCTTCCTCTTCTCTCCCCTCCTCTCCTTTCCCCCTAAACCTCTACCTGCAGAATTCTACTGAGTTGACGGCAACTCCATTCTTCTAGTTGCCTTGGCCAAAAACCTTGGAATCATCTTTTACTCCTTTTTTCCTCCTACAGCCACATCTAATGTATCATCAGATCTATAGTTTCTACCTTCAAAATATATTAAGACTCTAACCACTTCTTTCCACCCCTCTTGCCACTAACCAGTCAAGTCAGTCTTAGAAGATGGCGATAACAGTAAGTCCTGAACTTCCTAGTCTATCCCTAACCCCATTAAAGTGTATTTCCAACACAGGAGTCAGAGTGATCCTTTTAAAATATAATTCAGATCATGTCATTTCTGTGCTCAAAATCTTGTAATGTCTTTCCATATCACTCAAAAGAAAAACTAAAAATTTGTTAAAAATAACTTGCAAGGCCCACATTTGACCAGGCCCCTGCTCTCTTTCTGACATCCCATTCTCTCCTTCTCTCACATTTCCTTCTACTTCACTGTACTTCCTTTCTTTTTAGTATGAGTTTCAAATAACATTTAAGAAAAGATATGCAAACTCCATAATCCTTTAACTGCTCATGAATACATTTAATCATTTATATAAAGTTGTATGTTAATCAGTTGAGCATATGTAGAATATGAAAAAATAGTGAAGCCTTCAATTTGTTGTTCATGACATCTGTAAATGTTTCTCCTTCATTCTTTAGTTTTTTGAAAAAGCAAATCATTACCATACCTTACATTTGCTAGGTGTTGATATTTAGTATAGAAAGTTTCTGCTCGATGATTGATGAATGCAAGGCTGTCATGGAAGATGCCATGTGAAGTTAAATGCTGAATTTGTTTTCTCTGTATGAACTGACTGGCTCATGTAAAATCAGTTTTGTTGCTGCAGTATTTAATACATAAAACCACCACTTTGCTTTTTAATAATGAACAATTACTGGTTTATCTTGTGTATGCAACTTTTTCTTTTTCACTCTGCTGTCACTAAAATTTCATGGTCTGGTCTGAATCATGAATTCTGTTTCCCTTGCAATAGATAAAAATAGACAAGTTAGGCATTAGAGAAGTCTGGAAAATATTCACAGAGCATCTACCTTTAGGCCTATCTGAAGTGGGTTTTCTCAGTAGCATTCCATTTTTATATGATGTGCCCATTTATATCATGCTCTTTTGTTCTATTGTTTAAATCTAAAGAAATGGTAGCTTTCTACTTAGTAATTAAACTAGTCTCCATTTTTTATGGATGATTTGCATTTATTTGATCTAGTTTGAGAAATAATAATTTAAATGGATGAGGAGGCAGATTGTTACTGTAATAAGTATTTAACTAGAAGTAGGTTAGGCAATTTAAAATGCTTTAGTAATGCATGCACGTCATATTGGTTGATATTCAAAAACTGCCTTATTAAAAATCACAAATCAATCATCAATAAATCGATTTTTGCTAAGTTCAGTTATAGTACCCCCTGTTTCTATCTTAACCTGTCTCTTAATATCCAAATACCCTGTAAGAATTAATACAGTCTTAAAGGTGAAACTTATACATTTATCAGCTTATGTATTAGAAGATTATAGTGCACTACTCCATCATGATCCTTATTTAGTAATCTAACAAAATAATAAAATGAAAAAATAAGATATTTTGTTAATTAAATGGGTCTTAATTAGTAATCATTATACTGTGGTATAACATATTTACATCAATTTAAGGAAAATGCTTTTTTCTCACGTTTTGATCTTTTTTTTTAATATTTAGAAAGCCTTATAGAAGTTAAACTAGAGGAACACTATCAGCTTTCCGAGTTTTGATAATCACTATACTAAATTACAAATGCTTGTACTTGAACAAATTATATTATGGTAATTTTTTCCTTTAAAGGGGGAATGTCAATGGTTGAAGGCTAATTCAGGCTATTTATCATCATCTTTGAAAAAGTAAAATAACATATAGCCCATTTAGGAGACACATTAATCTCCTGTGTGACTCTAGAAGCAAGGAGAATTTTAAAAAGCATCTTCAAAAACTATGTGGAATATACCTCCTCTGTTCTGTTTATAGCTCTGGGGCCTTGAAAGGAAAAATAGGAGGGGAGTAGTTAATTGCAATGATTAAAATAATTATGTCTTCCTCTTGCACATTAATATCTCTTAGAAAACTGGGAAATTACACAGCTGGGACTTGAACCCAGGTTTGTCTGACTCAAGTCCCCATACCTTTGACCAGTATACCTTAATATTGTTTATAAGATATTTTCCTGAGCCAGATAACCTGGGTTTAAACAACCCTACTCTATACTTACAAGCTGTGTGATCTTGGACAAGTTACCTAAACCCTGTCTCAGGTTTTTTAGCTATAAATGGGGATAATAATAGTACTTCCTTCATAAAATTGTTCTGAGGATTAAACAAAGTAATACATTTAAAGCACTCAGAATGGTCAATAGAACATAGTAAGTGCTTAAATAACTTAGCAAGTAGACTACTGTAGTTATTTAGGGTTATATTTTGCTGTCAGTCTGAGTGTTTTCTGGGAAGTTACATTGCTCACAGTTATATATTCCAAGGAGATTTTTTTTGGAAATGTATTTATTGCTATCTTATGAAACAGGGAAGTACAAAAAGCTCTGATCCAGGAACAAATTTCTTTCTATTTCACAAAACAGGACACATTGGTCCTTAGCACTTGATATTGCTTTGCCTATGGTCTTCTCCTTGGATTTTCATAAAGTCAGATCTCTCCCATCATTCAGGTCTCAGCTCCATGGCATTTCCTTAGAATAGCCTTCCCTGACTATCACTACAGCAATCCCCCAACTCTAGTCACTCTCTCTCCCATTGCTGTATATGACTTCCTTTTATCATTTATACGTGGATGACATTTTTATTCATTTATTTGTTTGCTTATAACTTGTTTATATTTTTAATTGCCCTGCTAGAATGTAAGCTCCTTGAAGGCAAGTTTCTGAATAGGCCATTCATTGTCAATCTTAATTCCAACTCACCAGACTCTTGAGTATGGTATTTCTCTTACCTGGTCTTCTAGGTATTAGTTAGAAACATAGACTCTGCGCTCACTACTTACCTAAAACTTGGTTGTGGGAGAAAAATAGTTTCATGGAGGTCTCTGAGTTATTTGTAACTATTCTTTGTTTTATAGATATTCTTTGTTTTATTCTCAGTTTTTAACAAGGCCATCATCAAGCTGGGTATCTGGCCCTCATCTTTTTCCAACTTGTAAAATTACTTTTATTGAACTATATTTTCATATTTTGTTTTAGCTTAGAAAGGAATGTTATAAGAAACAGACTTACAAAATTTATCATTATGATTTTGGAAGTGGTATAAATGAGGATTTCACTTATACCCTCAATATCAGTTAGAGTCTAACTACAAAAACAGAAATGACTCTAAATAGTTAAAACAGGGGATCAAATGCAGGGCAATGGTTATATAGATGAGGGAAAACTTGAGAATCCAAACAGGGGATAATGAGGCAAATGAGAGAACAGTGACAGACTAGCTACCCTCTTTAGGCTGGAGAGTCAAAATGAGAAGGCATGTTCCTGAGGCCAGAGGTCAGGCTTCCTGGAGGGAAGAAACTGGACCTGTGCAGTGTGAGTCAGGGCCAAAGCCATGCAGGGGACACAGCAGCTGTTAGAGAGATCCTGGCTGCTACCTTCTGTTACCCTCCAGTCTCCAGTTAGCACTTCCCATTGGCTGATAGGGAAGTGTGGGAGAAAGGTGGCTCTCATATCAGTCCCCTGAAATATTGAGCAGAGCAGGGGAGGGGAGAGGAAGAGATCTGAGAGTAAACTGTCCCAGCACTGCCATACCAGTCCATGAGGAAGTGTAAGTGCAAATTGTACTCAGGAGAGGAAAAAAGGTGTGACCCTTCGTAGCAATTGCTTTGTTTATATTTAATAGGCACTAAATTATGCCACCAATCACACTTCTCTCTTTGTGTTGGTTTCTAAAGAACACAAAGTCAATTTTGTGCCTCTCTTCTAGCATTGTACACAGGAGACTTATGGAATATATTTTGAGTTCTCTTACTTCCAGACTGACTCTTTAAGTGTTGTTAGTCACTTGGCTAGGTGTTGCAGCTACCAGTGTGGCTTAGCAACATATATGGTCCTTGGTGGCATCAGCTCTGAGGAAGTGGTTACTGTGATTCTTGGTGCTATCATTCTGACTAATCTGTTGCTCTCATAGATGAGGCTGCTGAAGGGATAAGGTCAGCAATTGTCACATAACTGAGTTTTTGGTGGAAGTATCTGGTTTTTCTGTATGGCTCTAAAGTCTATGTTCTTTCTACTCTTCTGGCTTTTTCATACTCCCTAATTGTTCACTGATCCTTAGCTTATGTGTTACTTCCTCTGAGAACAGTTGTTGCTTACCTCTGTTTTAGCACTTGGAACATCGTATTGAAATTGAACATTCACCTCTCTCAGGTACTTTGAGGGTAGGTTCAATGTTATTTATATCTTTGTCAGTACCTACCATAGTTTTTGATATTAACAACATACTCAGTAGATACTATTTCAATTGAGTAAATAAAATGTACCTTGGTTAGGACAATCCTTCTTAGTGAGGAAAACTACATATTTAATACTTTTATAGGTAGCATTTATAGAAAAAATAATATTAACAAAATTCAAAGTCACCCAGGCCATTTGGAGAAATACAATGTCACATAAAAAAATTAAATCCAAAAAATAAAGACAAGTTATGGGATGTAAACTTTCCAAAGCAACCAAGTAAAGTTGAAAATTACAAGTAACACAAGTTGTGCTGATCAATAAATCATGATGATATGCAAAACAAATGAGTCCACTTGTAATGTCCTATGATCGATCAAGCATTGGGTACTTATATTTCCATGCCTAATTTTCTAAATCTGGCACATACCTCTTCTTTGGTTGAAAATATACAGTGCTTTGAATAATGACCAATTAGATGTGCAAGAATGCTTTTCATAGAGTTAAAGTTAATAAAAAGACCAAATCTCTTCAGTGCATAAAAATGGCAAAGGACCAGCTATATTTTTAGGTGCTCAGAAGGGTTATAAATGAGTCAATTTTGCTTAGTGCTTTACTAGACCCCTGAGAGGACTCAGGAATCCCATTTAGGTCATGATGCTATTTATAAAACTGGGAATATGTGCACCTGGGAGGTCTCAGGATTTTCCTGACTTCATAAGAAAAGGCTGGAAACCCAGTTGCTGAGAAAACCAGAGCTCATATTTGAACAATAATTGGACATACAAAAATTGGTGAAAACTTGACTGTAATAGCACTAAGAAAGAGAATTTCAAACTGGTGCTAAAGACACAGTTTTGCTTATTGGTTTTGTAAGCTATGCATGGCATGAGAATATGGGTGGGGTAATGCTAAGGTCTACGTCTTTTCTTTTTTAATACGATTTTGTACATAACGTACTACATTTTTAAAAAAGCTTTAGGTGTTCAATGGCAATATTTCTGCATTGGAGGGAAAGAGAAATAATACTTTGGACATTGATGATTGAAGGAATGGAGGCAAGAATAGTGTCAGTGATATTGTGAAGCTCTCATGCTTTCATTTATTTACCAATTTATTTATTACTTTCTCATTCTTTCATAAGTCAGTTTTGTAGTTACTTTTATTTTAAACCCTAGAAATAAAGCAACTAGATGCTTATCCTCCAGAAGTCCATGGTGTGCTAAAGTAGAAAGTCAAACAACTAAAATAATACATCTTGAAAACTGATGAAACACCTGCAGCAGACATAAACTGCTTTGAGAGCAGAAAAGAGGAAAGGATTAATTTTGTGTAGGGAATTTGGGAAGTCAAAGAGAGAGACTTCATTGCAGATGATTGTATTTGAACAGAAACTTTAAGGATATCATTTCCCCAAGTAGTGAAGGAAGAAATCCCTAGTAGTTGAGAAGGAATGAGCACTCTGTGGATTAGAACACTCAGTATTTATTTCCAAGGTCACATCCTTAGCAACTGGGCTTGAGGACACTGAGTCATGTGGGCTGATTTTAATTTAATGTCCCTGTTGCTATATTGTAGCCCTCTCCCCAACCATGTGAGGAATACCTTCCACCATGTATGATCTTATAGGGCTTTCAATCCCTTCGTAATTAGTCCTTTACTGGTATCATGTTAAATTACAAGTTCCCATGTTATTTTTCCCCCACTGCTTACAGACCGTACCTGATACCTGGTAGTTTGCCAAGTAAGATAGGCTAGCTGTAACTTAAGAAAAAATATAGAGGAAAGGAGTTGGAATGCAGAGATCAATGCAGCTTTTGTGTTTCTGTCTATAGAACTTTGGGGAAAAAAAGGGAAAAAATTGGCAGCAATAATAACAATACCTACCTAATATATTATTCAATCTTATAGTTGTCAAAGCACATAGATCAACATAGCAGTGATTCTACAGCAAGATTGTCTAAATTTAAATTTGTAAATATTTTTTGAGTTGACTGTTAAACTAAAACAGGCTAGCTATACTTCCTTAGAAAATACAGGGCATTTATTGACATTCAAAGATCTATGTAGTTTTTATACCTCATATTTTTGTCTAAAAGAAATAAAATTGGTTCAATTATAGCAACTCTAGCATTGACTTATTTTGAAATTAGGCAGATTAATCCATTTCCCTTAAGAACATTTCTTGGGAAAAAAATATATAGAAAGGGTTTCTTTTAATTAGAGAAGTTGTAGGTTTATAGAAAAATCATGCAGAAAATACAGAGCCCCCATATTAGAAGTATATATTTTAAAATAAGGAACAGCAATGTTTTTGGGGGGACGAAAGGGGTTGGTACATGTATCTTGTATGCAAGAGCTTTATAAATTATTTTATTAAGTCTTGCAGTTTATGGAAATATTTTGGATTTTCTAGGTTAAAATATTAGCATAAACATATATTTCTTTCTTTTTCCATGTTGTTTTAGTTTCTTAAAGGCTGCCAAGGCAATATACCAGAAATGGGTTAGCTTTTACAATGGGGATTTATTAACTTGTAAGCTTACAGTTCTGAGGCTGTGAAAGTGTCCAAATCAAGGCATCATCAGGAGATGCTTTCTCCCAGAGCTGCAGCTTTGGGCAATCAGGCACATGGAGGCATCAGCTATTCTCCCCCCTCTCCTCCGGGCTTTGTTGCTTTCAGCTTCTGGCTTCAGTGGCCTCCTCTCTGCTTCTGTATTCTGTTGATTTCAGCTTCTGGCTCCTGGGGCTTTCTCTTTCAGTTTTTAGGAGTGTTTCTCTAAGCAGAATATTCTTTCTCCTTATATTAGTCAGGGTTCTCTAGTGAAACAGAAGCAAAAGGGGATATCTGTAAATATTATGACATTTATAAAACTGTCTTACACGACTGTGGGGATACACAAGCCCAAATACCATAGTGTGGGCTGCAAGCTGGGGACTCTGATGAAGGTTTTCCATGAATTCCCCAGGAGAAGCTGGCTGGCTGAAGTAGAGAAGGAAATTCTCTATTTAAACTGAATACAATTAAAATGAAAAAATATTTTTGGAAAGAAGCAAGGTTGAGGCAAAACTGTAAGAAATGGAAAGAAAGGGATTGATGAATGCAGGATTCAGAAGGATTTTCCCTTGGGAGAGGGAAGAAAGTGGATGGAATGAGGGAGGACTACATAAATAGATATGAATGGGGAGATCCTAGTTTTTGCATTGTATGGTAGGTTCACAGTTGCTTATAAAATCACTCATTCAGAAAGGATGAACAAATAAATAAAAACAGATGGCCAATCATGGAACAATAATGAGAGTGTCATGAACCATGGTTTATGATTGATCAAATTCTGTACACCATGGTTTTGGGGGTAAAAAGTTGTTATTTATTTACTACAGAAGCATTATTTTCCTAGGGGTCATTCTGAGTCTTCTACTTCTTTCTCCTCTGTTTTGTGCCCTCGTTAGGGGTATTTCCCTTTGTCCAATTGTTTAGGACTCAGGTCCATCTGCTAGGATGTCTTAAATGGTAGTGATCCCTAGAGTAGTGAATGGTGCATTTGCTCTGCTCCTTTGGGTTTTTTATTTAGCAGCAAGCAAAATGGGACTTCCTTGTTGACATCTCAGAAGGAAAGTCTCTCTGCCCACCAGTCTCCTTGTAGCTCCTCCTCAAGCCTTGAGGACTGGCATTAGGCCAGAGACAGTAATGAAGCATATGATACCATTCTCCAGTTCTGAAGCTCTCTGTAGTCCATGCTCTTGACAGTATCTGTATCAGCCTGATCTGCATCATGGGTCTCTCCATCAATAGGCCCCAGGCATTGTCTGCCCTGAGGGGGACAAGTCATACCCTGAGTACCTTTACACGACCATAGGAGACCTGAAGACTCTGTTGCCTTCTCTAATTCATTCCTCCCTTCTGGCCACAGGAGGTGGAAGTGTTAGACTTGGGAATGAAGGGTAGCCAAGAGGTTTAAAAATGGCTATTTTCCCAGGGATCTTTACTCTCTGAAAAATTCTTTTAGTTTAGCTACAGTTTTCCCATAGGATTACCAGCTCAGAATTATTGGAATTCTCTATTTTATCTATCTATATCCATCCAACAATCATCTTTTCATTCATTCACTCATTTCATCAATTATTTTTATTCTTCATTTGTAACTCTTGAATGTTTTTCAATTCTGACATTGCAAAATAAAGGAAAGAAGAAGCTCTAGGAATAACAAGCAAAGTTTGAACATTTACAGCTGGCAGAGCAGGTTTGAGAATATTCTAACTTTGTGAATGGCTACAAAGGGTGTTAAGCAGCAGGTGTTTTATCACCTATGTCTATTGGAAAAAAAACTGTAGCACAGATGCAGAAAGCTTAAGTGTATCTATAGTTTGTATAACAAAACTCCGATTTCACTGAGTTCCATCTGTCATGCTAACCTCAAACCACACTTAGTGCCAGCCAATTAACACCTTGATTAAGCTATAGACCACCTGCAGCTTCATTAATGTAGTGAAATCACTAACTTTTATATAAACTCATTGTAATTCTTAGATTAAAACGGTGTAACATAAGGAGAAAAAAGATTGTCACACATCAGCTCTGGTATTCTCACAAATACATCCATATTTACTAAGGCATGCACATCAGCTGTCTCATTTCTGCTGCTTTCTTCATCTGCCTCTGACTCTCAGGCATGGCTCTGCAGCAATGGGAGACTTGGCTAAAGGCCCTCCAGACCCATACATCCATAGCTTGTAAGCTGTAAAGAACGTTATACCCTGTTCCCTCAAATCAAATTTTAAAAGCCCAGGGAAGTACTCTGATTTGTTTCGCTCAGCTCACTTGCTGTTTCTGGAGGGAATTGGATATCCTGGTTGAACCAGTTTGTGTTAATTGTCCAATCCTGTAGCCAAGATAATAGGATATGAATGGCAGCCCCCATCATAACCATGTGGGAGGGGAAGGTGACCAAAATACTTTTGGTTTAAAAAAAATAACCTTAATGAACAATGTAGGATAATTGATGTGTGTATGTATTGTTGAATGTAAATTCTTTGTCTTCAAATAATTTGTTAGTGAAGTTGACATTGCTCATTTCTTAATTGTAGAGTAGGTTTTCTTTTCATATTGGATGAAATATTGACTAGAAATCAGAGAAAACTAAGGTATCAGTAACAATATTTTTAAGCAGAAAATTGACATTGTGAATAATGAATTTCATGACAACTAGTAGCAGCTTGCTTGACTGATTGGAAGGGTGAGAGCTGAAAAAACAGGAGATAATCGTGATTATCCTAATGTGATGTTGTAATGGGAGGAGAGTTACAGCTAGAAGGATAGACCTATATTGGTAGAGGAAGGTAATACAAATAGTGGGTAGATTGGTGATGACTGTTATATTCACTTTGCCTCAATGGTTGCAATAGTTATGGATGAAATTTTCTTAGCTCATCATAGCAAAAAGTGCCCTTTATAAAAATAAAAAATTCAAGCAGGATGGTGGAAAGATCTGGAATACAGGAACAGCAAAATAAGTTAGAGTAAAAATAGATTTGATTTTGTAGAGCTCATTGTATTAAGAAGCTCATTGTAGAGTTACTCAGGGCTATGAGAAGAGATTTATCCAGTTATTCAAGATATAACATCAGAGTGCATTCTTTATAAAAGGACTCAGAGACTGCTATGATCTTAAGCAATATCATTCCACACCCATCCTTCTATAAAAAGAAAGAAAAAGAAAAGGGAGTTCCTGAATTTTACTGTATTCTGCTCTCAAGGGGGAGAAAGGCAGTTTTTAGTTTATTTCATGTCTAGAGAAAGTTAATTTAAAAAACTTTTTCTTTGAAATGTTGTTTGGATACATGTTAAGAAATCCATAAATAGTCCCTGAAATGTAACGGAACAAACCATGTATATATGCATATATGCGTGTATCAGTCAGGGTTCAACCAGAGAAATATAACCCCCAAAAAGGGTATGTGTGTGTATGTGCATGTGTGTATTTATAAAGGGATTTGTAACAGGGATATGACCATATGCAACTGTGAAAGCTGATTAAAAAGTCTCTATACATTGTTTTCCATTGGATGCCGAAGCTTGAAGTTTTCAGGGTAGGCAGACAGGAAGGTAAGATGAATGCAAAGTGAAGGCAAACAAAGAAAAGATGAATACCATAAGCAAGGCTGGAACTCACAAGGACAGGATGAACATATGTTAAGTTTCATTGCCCCCAGATTTGATGATGTGGATGTTCTTCCGAAGAAGCTGGCACCATTTGTCTCAGAGCTAAACAGAAACCTGGCCCAAAGGGCGAAGAAGCTGATTCCCAATGCAGCTACCCACACTAAAGAGATGTGAGGCAGATTGGTGACAGTATGCATAAACTACAAAGGTACCTGGCCCTGCCTTGACATGCGAAGTGTAAAAATCAACATGGCTGCTGCTTTACTTCTGCCTTCAAAATCTCATCTGAAAAAATATGTCTTGTGCCCCACCCTAATTGGAAATTTACAAGAAGAGAATTCTGGGAAATGTAGCACAACCTAAACAGGTTGGTGGGCACATTACAAAGCTATCACAGTTCACCCCTTTTTTGAACCTGCAGCCCCCACACATCTTTTTAAACCATACTTAATTTACAAGTAAATAGAATAGCAAAAGTCATGCTTCCCTCTAATATAAAAACATGGTACAACCCTCCTGCCTAAAATCAAATATATACTGTTCTTTCCCCCCAAACAGCATACAAAGTCCTTTTACTGTTAACAGCCCTTTTACTGTTAATTACCTTTAATGCACAATGCTATATAATAGGGTAATGGGAGGTGAGAAGAAAAAATATTGGTTTTATACACATACACACATGTTCATTCATATCAAAGTAAGAAAGATAAGCTCAACTATTATAGTCTTCATTTGTGCAATAGGTCATGCGGTCTGAGCATGTATTTATATCTACCTTCTTCTACTATTTCATTTTCTCAGACATCCCTTACAAAACAATTACCTCACTGGAGGCCACTGCAGGTTCTTCAGGCAAGGGTAGACTAGTTTCCTTGGGCAAGGGTTGAAGGGATATTTCTATTGAAAAAGATGACTTGACCAAATTTAGGGATTCAATGTCCCCAGCTTCATTGGAGTTTGCCCATATGACCTCATCCTAATTTTTAGGGTCCCATTCTTTTCCAAATAATGCCCTAACTTTAACAAAAATGATCCTGTTAGTTTGGGAATTCAATTTGCATTGTAATTCACCTATTGTGATTTGACTTTGGATTTGGTTTTCAGATAGCTTAGCTCTGTGGTTACAGGAGATAAGGATTTCTTGGAGGGTGGTCTTAGATGTTAGGATCAGAACTAGGAATATAAGAGGCAGAAACACTAGGAAGTTTACATACACTCACAGACACACATACACATGATTTGTTACTAGGATTTGACCATGTGCAATTGTGGGAGCTGGTTAAAAAGTTTCTGTAGGCTGTTGACTTTGCATCCTATGCTGGGGCTTGAAGTCTGTAGGGCACGCAGTAGGAATGGAGAGAGAAGAATGATACAAAGTGGGGAAGACCAACAGCAAGTTGAAGCCTACAAGCATGAGTTGGAACTTAGGTGAATAGATTGTAGTATGTGTCAGTTCTCACTTCCCCAATCTTGATCATAGGTATCCTGCAAGAGAAATTGGTTCTTATATGTTGGAGGTAAATATAAAACTGTCCAAGGAGGTTGAGTGTTGAAGGAAGGTGAGGAAGTCACAGGAGACAGCATGTTGACTCTGACCTAGTCGCTTTCAGAGCATGAAAAACAATATATCTCCTGTTTCCCTTTCCCTTCTGTCCTCCTGATTGCAGCAGAAATGTGTCTTATGGCCCACTCTAACAGATCTGAAATGAATAGAGAAGAGAATTCTAGGAAATGTGCTTTAGACAAGCCAAGTCCAACCATTACAAAGCCACCACAATGTATGTTTAGGTTATTTCTATGTTGTTTGGGTACTATATGTTTATAAATATTAATATTTTAAAATTTGGCTTTGAAAATTAATCTAATTTTCATTAAGATCAATTTCTTATAAGTTCAAATATATAGAAACTATGAAGAAGATATGAAATATAACTTTATATAGGTTGGAGAGATTTTTAAATGCCTATTGGTGGTAATATAATACCAAGGCTCCTTTCTGATTGATCTTATGTGCATATAATATACTTTTGAACTTTGACATTCCAAGGCAGCTGACTTTAACAATTTTATCCTCCCTATTTCATTAGCCCTAATATTGTATAGTGGTTAAAAGCAGTCTCTGGATATAGCCTAAGATCAACTGTCAGCATCGCCACTTATTAGTTGTAAACCAAAGGTATGTTATTTAACTTCTGTTTGCCTCAGTTTTTAATCCTGTGTAAATTAGACTTGGTTCAGGATTAAATTAGTTGATATTTATAAAGTGTTTAGAATACTGCTTGGCATGTAGTAAGTTCTATATTTTCCCATATGGAATATACTGGGGGAGGGATTAAGTTTTCTGGTTTGTTTCATTTGTCCTCATCTTTTCCATGTATATTCATCAATACTTATCACAAAATATTTATTTTGGTGCTATGGACCAAGCTTTCCTAAAATATGTTGCCATCTTGTATAATCATTTGAGCAAGGTATGATATATATTAAGGTTAGTCATATGTTCAGTTTTATAAGAAAGTGCCAAAATATATTGCAGAGTGGCTGTATCATTTTACATTCCCACTGGCAATGTATGAGACTCGATCCCATTCTTTGCATCCTTGCTAACATTTGGTATTATACATATTTTAGCTGCTCTAATAGATAGCGCTATCTTATCATAGTTTTAATTTGCATCTCCCTAATGGCTAATGGTATTGGACATCTTTTCATGTACTTACTTGCCATCCTTTTTAGTGAAATGCCTGTTCATGTCTTTTGTCTAATTTATTTTATTATAATAATAAACTTTATTTTTAGAGAAGTTTTAGGTTACAGAAAAGTTACATTGAAAGTATAGGGGGTTCCCATTTAACCCACCCCTTCCCCCTCCCACATTTTCCCCTGTTAATAACATCTTACAGTAGTATAGTACATTTGTTACAGCTGATGAACCAATATTGAAGCATTGCTACTAACTAAGATCTATAGTTTACATTAGGATTTACACTTTGCATTGTACAGTTTTATAGGTTTTGACAAATATATAATGGCCTGTATCCATCATTGCTGTATCATACAAGAACAATTCCAGTGCCTTGTATTCTACCTATTCTTCCCTCCCCTCCCCTCAGAACCTCTGATAACCACTAACTTTTTATCAATCTTAAAAGTTCTTCTAATAACTACAATAACAATAAGTCTACTTTGGTCCATGGTTGTACTCCCTACTTATGTTTGTTCATTCCTCAGTCTTGAGGAATTTGGGATGATATATGCTCTGCATCAGATTGAAAGGGGGCTTGGATATTATGGGGCAGATGAACAGAACTGTTTTGCTTGCAGTTGTAGATACTCCATATTTTTGGAATGAGACTTGTCCATCACCATCATTTTGTTAGTCGTTCTGGGCAAGTCAGAAGAACTGGAAAGTAGGTGTTGACTGCAATTCTGCTGAGATACAGGGCTCAACCAGCATATGAACAGAAAAGATTTAAGTCTCTGAGACATATATTTAATGGGTATAGTGCTAATTATAGGTTCAAATAAAAGGGGTAGAAGAATAATGAGTAGGGTAATTATAAATTAATCTAACTGTATTGGGGAAATAGATTATCATATATTCCAAAATAAGGCCCGCCGATGGGGTGCTGATTTCATGGTGGTGTGTGCCTTGCCTATAGTATCTGGACATCTCTAGAGCCCTCGGGATCATTTTTGTTTGAGGCTTTGTTTACTGTGGCAGTTAGTGAGATCTGCCTGAGACCTGCATAAGCATAACCTCCAAAATTACCACCCAATTCACATTGAAATCTCGTAGCCATAAAAACTCTTTGTATTTAATGTTTCCCTTTTTTGGTCAAGGTCTTTTTCCAAATGCATTGCAGGTTGGCACTTGGTATTAATCCCTCAGTGCCAGGGAGGCACATCCCTGGGAGTCATGTACCACACTGGGGGGAAGGTAGTGAGTTTATATGCTGGGTTTGACTTAGAGGGATGTCACATTTGAGTAATAAGGAGGTTTTCGGGAGGTAACTCACAGGCATTAGTTATTATTAGACTAAGTTTCAATTTTACAGGAATAAAGTTCATAAGTACAAGCATTAATATCAAAGGCTTGGCACATTGGCCTGTTTTCTTTTATTAGGCACTGCCTATAAACTCCAGAGATTTTTGCCACTCTATTAGAGTAGCAGGGCTCCCCAGGATAGGAGTTTAATATTTTAATAATATTTGGTTACTGTGTGGGTCTCTACTCACTGAGAAAGCACCCTATGACAACACGAACATATTCATAGAGGAATGCCCCAGGTGCACCCCTCCCCACACATCCTCTTACTACTGACACTCTGTACCAGTAGCACTCACCTGCCATAGATCCTGAAAGAACACTCCCACAGTTGTATTCCTAACCACAACCTCTGGCTTCCCCAGAGTTCACCGAACCACACATTCACCTGTTCCATCCTCCAGCTGTTCTCCCAGCTCCATACATGGCCCAACCCCGCCCCCAAGTGTGTTCACACTCACAGTCCAGTGCAGTTCACCACTTTAAGCATCAGCTCACCAATCTCTACTAGTAATATATCTTCCAGACTCTACCTCCGTCAATCTGCTCAATATCCTTAGTTCATATCAGTGAGATCATACAATATTTATACTTTAGTGACTGGCTTTCTTCACTCAACATAAGGTCTTCAAGGTTCATCCATGTTGTTCCATATGTCAATACTTCATTCCTTCTTACAAGCTGAGTAATATTCCATCATATGTACATACCAGATTTTGTTGATCCATTCATCAGTTCATGGACACTTGGGTTGCTTCCAACGTTTGGCAATTGTGAATAATGACTTTATGAACCTTGGTGTGCATATATCTGTTCATGTTCCTGCTTTCAATTATTCTGGGCATATTCCTAGTAGTGATTTTGCTGGATCATATGGCAATTTATTCTTAGCTTCCTCAGGAACTGCCAAAACATCCTCCACAGTGGCTGCACCATTCTCCATTTCCACCAGCAGTGAATTAGTGTTCCTATTCCTCCACATCCTCTCCAACACTTGTAGTTTTCTGTTTTTTTTTTTTTAATAGCAGCCAGTCTAGTAGATGTAAAATGATATCTCATTGTAATTTGATTTGTATTTCTGTAATAGCTAGTGATATTGAACACCTTATGTGTTTTTTAGCCATTTGTATTTCCTCTTTGAAAAGTGTCTGTTCAAGTCTCTTGCCCATTTTTAAAATGAGTTGTTTGTCTTTATACTAATGAGATGTAAGATTTCTTTATATATGCTGGATATTAGACCCTTATTGGATAACTGGATCCCAAATATTTTCTCCCATTGAGTAGGCTGCCTTTTTACTTTCTTGACAAACTCCTTTGAAGGGCAAAAGTTTTTAATTTTGCGGAGGTCCCATTTATCTATTTTTTCATTCATTGTTCATGCTTTGGGTGTAAAGTTTATGAACACATTTCCTACTACAAGATCTCATAGATTTATCCCTACATCATCTTCTCAGAGCTTTATGGTCTTGGCTATTATATATAGGTCTTTGATCCATCTTGAGTTAATTTTTGTAGAGGGCATGAGATGGTGATCCTCTTTCATTCTTTTGGATATGGATAGCCAGTTCTCCCAGCACCATTTGTTGAAGAGAATCTTCTGTCCCACTAGAGTGAGCTTGGTGGCTTTGTTCAATATTAGTTGGCTGTGTATGTGTGGGTCAATATCAGAACTCTCAGTTTTGTTCCATTGGTCAGTATGTCTATCCTTTTGTCAATATCATGTAGTTTTAACCACTGTAGCTTCACATTATGCTTTAAATTCAGGTAGCATGATTCCTCTAATTTTGTTTTTCTTTTTCAAGATGTTTTTGGCTATTCAGGGCTCCTTACCCTTCCAAATGAATTTGATAATTGGCTTTTCCAATTCTGTAAAAAATCCTGTTGTAACATTTATTGGGATTGTGTTGAACCTGTAAATCAGTTTGGGTATAATAGACATCTTAGTGATATTTAGTCTTCCAATCCATGAACATGGAATAGTCTTCCATTTATTTACTTCTTCTTTGATTTCATTTAGCAGTCTTTTGTAGTTTTCTGTATACAAATCCTTTACATCCTTAGTTAAGATTATTCCTAGATATTTGATTCTTTTATTTGCTATTATAAATGGCATTTTTTCTTGATTTCATCCTCAGATTGTTCATTATTAGCATCCAGAAATGCTACTGAGATTTGTGTGTTGATCTTATGTCCTGGCACTTTACTGAACTCAGTTGTCAGCTCTAGTAGCTTTTTTGTAGATTTTCCAGACTTTCTACATATAGGATCATGTTATATGCAAATAATGAAAGTTTTACCTCTTCCTTTCCAATTTGGATGACTTTTTTTCCCTTGCCTAAGTGCTCAAACAAGAACTTCTAGGAAACTGTTAAATAAGAGTGGTGACTGTGGGCATCGTTGTCTTGTTCCAAATCGTAGAGGGGAAGCCTTTAGCCTTTCACCATTGAGTATGATGTTAGCTGTAGGGTTTGCATATATGCCTTTTATCATGTTGAGGAAGTTTCCTTCTATTCCTATCTTTAGATATGTTTTTATCAAGAACAGATGCTATATTTTATTGAATGCCTTTTCTGCATCGATAGAGATGATCATGTGATTTTTTCCCCTTCCATCTTTATTATTGTTTAGTACATTGATTTTCTTATGTTGAACATTCCTTGCATACCTGGGACAAAACCCACTTGATCATGGTGTATAATTTGTTTGATGTGTTTTTGGATTCAATTAGCAAGTATTTTCTTGAGGATATGTCCATGTAAGTTCATTAGAGAGATTGGTCTGTAACTTTATTTTCTTATAGTGTCTTTATGTGGTTTTGGTATTAGGGTGATGTTGGCATCATAGAATGCAGCTAAGTACAAAATCATATCACAATCAGTTATAGAAATACAGTTCCTCTTGGGTCAAAGTCCCCTCTGGCTATATACCTGTGAAACTTACAAAACTTCCAATAAACAAATAGGCAGATATAGGATAAACATTTGCATTACCAATAGGAGAATTTGGGAGGGAAACATGCATCACAGATCCCTAACAGTTCCAAAAACCTGCAGAGCATACTCCACTAGATTTAAAAGTCTGAGAGTCATTCTTAAGATGATAGTTTATTCTTCTTGGGGCCTCTTGGGAGCCCACCCTTTCCACAGGCTTGCCCAACAGACATTTTCTTGGTTCCACTGTCATCAAGCATCTTTCCCCAATTTCTCAGACACAGTCTCAACCCCCTTAGTACAATGAGCTGGCAACAACATTCTCCCTAATCTCTAGAATACAGTCCCAACATCCTCAGAACAGTGAGGTGGTGACCTGGCCTTCCCTAGTCTATGGGGAACAGGCCCACCCCCCTCAGAGTAGTTGGGAGATAACCTCACACTCCCCAACCTATGGGGTACAGGTCCACCCTTCTCAGACCAGAGGGGTAGTGACCTCACTCTCCCCAACCCATGGGGAATGTGCTCCACACTCTCTGTAGCCTGGGGTGGCAAGACTCTCCCTAAACAGTGGGCTGGAACATTTACTTTCTTCAAATGCCAGGCAAACTCACCCTCTCTGTACATATGGGTGGGGTCCCTCTCTTGACCCAACAGGATGTATTAATTCCAGATCTCAGCTTCCACGGTTTTCCTCTTAAACTTGTTCTCTCTTCCATCTTTCCTCTCAATGTCCCTTTTAGTTCTAGCTGACAGTGGTTTTGTTCATGTATATCTCACAAAAAAGCTTTTTGGTTTAGCATGCAGGAAGCAGGGATCCAAGCCTTCAGACACTAAGACTTTCCAAAAGTCTTTTCTGGATAACTACATTTTCAATCCTGACTTACAAGTTCCAAGTTTAGTTAATTCCTCAAATGGGGCACTATCTTCTGGGGGCTTGATTTCCCAATGCTTGGAATTTCCAGAATCAGTTTCTGGTTTCTTTGTGCCCAACAATTCAGTTATCAGCTTATCTCTTTCCTCTCATATTTTGCTATAAGCTGCAAGGAGAAGCCAGGCTGCATTCTCCAAGTTTACTTTGTAAATCGCTTCAGCTAAATGTCCAACCTCACCATTTGCAAATTCTGCCTTCCATATAACATCAGGAATCAACCTTGCTAAGTTCTCTGCAACTTTAAAACATGGATCACCTTTCCTCCAGTTTCCAATAATAGTTTCATCATTTCCTTCTAAGGTCTTATCAGAAATAACTTTAGGCTCCATATTCCTACCAACAGTCTCTGCAAAGCAATCTTGGCTTTTTCCATCAAGCATCTCAGTATTCCTCCAAAAAAATACCCCTTACTCATTTATAAAACCGTTCCGGCATTTTTGGTAATTGCAACAAACTGTGCCCCTACACTCCTGGTACCAAATTCTTATTAGTCTGCCAAAGCGGTGCTGATGCAAAGTACCAGAAATCTGTTGACTTTTATCAAAGATATTTATTTGGGGTAAAAGCTTACAGTTACAAGGTCCTAAAGAGGTCTTATTAATTTCCAGCTTCTTTCCATTGTGGTCAGTGAAATTGCTTTGTATAATTTCAATCTTTCTAAATTCATTGAGATTTGTTTTATGACCCAGCATGTGGTCTATCCTGGAGATGATCCATGAGCTCAAAAAGAATGTACATCCTGCTGTTTTGGGGTGCAGTGTTCTGCATTTGTCCATTAGGTGCAGTTCTTCTAATGTATTATTCAAGATCTCTGTTTTTTTATTGACCTTCTCTGTTAAGATGTTCTGTCTAATGGTGATAGTGGTGTATTGAAGTCCCCCACTATGATTGTAGAGGCATCTGTTTCTCCCCTTGTTTTATCAGTACTTGCCTCATGTGTTTTGGGTCCCCCTGGTTAGGAGCATAGATATTTGTGATTGTTCTTTCTTCTTGGTAGATTTCCCATTTTATTAATATGTAGTTCCTTCTTTGTCTTTTACAACAGTTTTGGATTTAAAGCCTATTTTCTCTGATATTGTTTAGCTTCTCCTGTACATTTTTGATTACTTTTTGTGTGTAAAATTGTTTTCCAACCTTTGACCTGCAACCTATTTGTGTCTCTGGGTCTAAATTGAGTTTCTTGTAGACAGCATATAGATGAGTCATATTTCCTTATCTATTCTTCCAACCTATATCTTTTTACTGGAGAATTTAATCCATTTTTAATCCATTTAATGCTATTACCATAAAGGCAGTACTTTAGCCAATTTTTTTCCTTTAGGCTTATTTATACCGTATTTTATTTTTACTTCTCTTTTTATCCTTTTAGTTACTCTTACTAATAATCTTCCTTTCTACACTCTCCTCCAACTCTCTCTCTCTCTCCTGTTTTTTTCCTTTCACCTTGCAGAAGTGCCCTTAGTATTTCTTGAAGGGCAGGACTCTTGTTGACAAATTCTCTCAATTTCTGTTTATCTGTGAATATTTTGAGTTATCTCTCATTTTTGAATGACAATTTTGCCTGATACAGAATTCTTGACTGGTAGTTTTTTTCTTTCAGCACCTTAACTATGAAATACCTTCATGCCTCCATGGTTTTAGATAAGAAATTAGCACTTAATCTGACCAAGTTTCCCTTATATATGAAGGATCTCTTTTCTCTTACTGCTTTTGGAATTCTCTTTTTCTTGAGTATTTGACAATCTGATAAATATGTGTCTCATAGTAGATCTACTAGGATTTATTCTGTTTGAAGTATGCTGTGCCTCCTGAACATGCCCATCCATGTCTCTCATAAGGGTTGGGAAATTTTTGGCCATTATTTCCTCAAACACTCCATCTGCCCCTTTTCCCTTCTCTTTTCTGTCTGGAACACCCATAATGTGTATGTTTGTGAGTTTCATGTTTCCATTCCTTGAGTCCCTGCAGAATTTTTCACATTTTTTGTCTATCATTTCTTCTGTGTGATTTCAGATATTCTATCTTCAATTTCACTAATCCTTACCTCTGCCTGTTCAAATCTGTTCTTACATGCTTCTCATGTTTTTTAAAAATTTCCCATTGTAACTTTCATTACCATAAGATGTTATCTTTTTACATATGTTTGCAATTTCTTCTGTATGTTCCCCCCATGTCTTCTTAATATCCTGTCTCTCTTCCCTAATTCCATTGAATTGATTAAGGATATGTGTTTGGACATCCTTGATTAGTTGTTTCACATTCTGCATCTTCTCCTACTTTTCAGTTTGTTCATTAGACTGGGTCATGAGTATGGCTTGTGATTTTTTGCTCATGTCTAGACATCTGTTTATCTTGGTGGGATTATTCAGCTGGGAAGTTTTCTCTTTCTAGTCTAAGGTTGTTTTTTTTTAAGGCTTTGAATTGGGTCCTCTTGACACTTGGTTCCATTTATTCTATATCTTTATAGTTGCCTCTGTTGAACTGAAAAAAAAATTGGATCCACAAAAGAGGAAAGAAAGATGAGAAAAAGAAGAAAAAAGAAAGAAGGAAGGAAAAGGAACAAAAAAGAGAAAAATTAAAAATAAGAGGGAAAAGTAATGAAAAGTAAAAATAAAAAGGAATAAAAATTAAAAGATGAAAAAAATAAATAGGAAAAAATAAAGTAAAATAAATGACCAGGAAAATGAGAAGAGAAAAAAGAAATGAAGACAAAAGAGGAGATAGCAGAAAGAAAAAAAGGAAGAGGAGAAAAAATGAAAGAAAAGAAAGATAAAATTAAAAGAGGAAGAAAACAAGAAAGAAGAAAACAAAACAAACAAACAAACAAAAAACAAAACAGGCCCCCTTCTCAGGCCACTAGCAATCATCTCTGGCTGCATGTGCCAGCCAATCAATCACGCCTTTGACCAACCTTTCTGCACGTACCCAGATATAGAGAAAGAGAAAAAAATTCCTCTGTCCAGGTTCTCCCTCATGAGCCTGCTTGCCCCACAGCTTCATTTCTCCTGGGAGCTGGCTGGGTACTGGCATACACACCAGATCACCTAGCAGCTTTCCTCTTTCTCAGAGCTGGCTGGGCACCTGTCTGCCTGCCCAATGAACTCCCTGCCTCCCCTCTCCCCTGGAAATGGCTGTGCACTGACACACACACCCAATTGCCTGGTGGCTTTCCTCTCCCCCAGAGCCTCCTGAGTCCCCTCCCCCTTCAGCTGCTCTGTCTATTTGTCCCTGCTGTCCCCTGGCTTCCCTTATGCCAGGCAAGCCTGCCTACCTTCCCACAGTTTCTGGAGGAGTATAGCCTGCCATTCCCTACTCCACCATTTTGGATCCCCCCACCTTTTGTCTAAATTCTAATTGGATTTTTTATAATGTTGAGTCTTTAGAATTCTTTATATATTCTAGATATCAGTCCTTTGTCAGACATGAGATTTGAAAATGTACATTCCTAGTCTGTAGGTTGTCTTTTTATCCTCTGAATAAGGACATTGGCAGAGCAAAAGTTTTAAATTTTGATGCAGTCCAATTATTTATTTTCTTTTATGGGTCATTGCAGGAATCTTTCCTGCAAAGTATTGCAGGAGTCTGTCCAGCAGAGCCTACTACAGTGCAATGAAATTACTCTTAACACAGAGGTTGAGAGAGATCAGGAGGAGAACAGCTGAAGAAGCTGTGCTCCCGAGCTGATCTGCAGCACGGCTTTTTATTCATGATTTTTTCACAGTCAACATCAGGGTGCACATGCAGGGGGATCAGGCAGGTATGGGTAGGGGTGTAAATAATCTCATAAGAATTCCAGGCTGATAATGGGGAAGCAGGATTACAGAAACATTTAGTGATATACTTAGGAAATAAGGTGGGAGATAAGGAAGATAGGATAAGCAGGCCATAAACAGCTGATATCTCTGTGTGGACAGAGAAAACAGGCTTCCAAGCTATTTCTTAGATGTAAAGATTAGAGGGTTCCCACAGATCATGATTTTTATGCTATATCTAGGAACTCTTAGCCTAGCCTTAGGCACTGAAGATTATCTCCTATGTTTTCTTCAAAAAGTTTTATAGTATTTCATTTTATATTAAATTCTGTGATCTTTGGACCATTGTTTCAGAACCACTACTGGGTGCAGGTCGTTTTTACTGCTATGGGGTAAGGATAGGTGTTACAACCACCATTTGAGCTGTTTTGTGTACTTTCAGTTATAACCTGTTTATTCTAGGCAAATCTTGGCGGACCTCTTCTTTGGTTGAAATTTGGGGGAGATATTGACATGAAAATTCTTCCTTATCCTAATAAGAAAAAAGATGAATAATTTACTTTTTTCTATAGTCACAGTGTAAGGTTTGAATACCAGTATATTTGGTAGCAAAAGCTTGTCACTGTCTCTTTGGAATATTAAATTCTTTGACTTTGTTTATTTTTCCATGTTGCTTAAATCTCTTGAGATTACATTTGCATTCCTTCTCCCACCTCTTATCCCTATACACAGATAGTAACTAGCTTTGAAGATATAATTCAACTGAGTTAATTTGTTGTAAAATTTAAATTACTCAGTTTAATTTACACAGATTAATGCCTTTTCTCTGCTTTTAAGTTTTTAAGCAAAGCCTTTTTGTTTTATGAATTTCTATTTATTAATCAAAACTTGACTTTTATAAGAAAACAACGTGTATGGTGGCAAATCCAAAGATGACTTATCCACCTCGAAAATTGACTAACTTTTTACTCCAAAATAGGCTCAACCACTCAAATTGGGTACCATTGAGTTATGTTTTTTTTCTTTAGAACTATAAACTGTATCACCACTTCTGATTAATTCCTGTCATATAAATCACATGCTTTATGCTCAATATTCATGTCCTTGGTATAGTCTCTGCATAAAACATACAATTCAAATATAGTTACATTTCATTTTCATATAATAATTGAAAGCTATTTAACTACAAAAAAACATGCAGAAGTCTGATTTAATGGAATCATACATTTTTATAATAATAGTTTTAATAGAGTGCCTTGATGATAATTTGAGCTGGAATTTGAGAAAATTAAAATTTTTCATATATTGAAATATAGAAATTTTCATATGCCCAAGTACTTTACTAGCCGATTTGTAGTTTAAATTAGAAAGATGGTTCAGTGATACTGTATTTGCCTACTGGGAGAAAATTAAAATATCCAACATGCAATAAAATATTACTACATGTGCTAGGAAATAAGACCAAATGGCCCCAAATCAAAAGAAAAATCAGATATTAGAAATAGATCCAGGTGATACAGGTAATAAAGTTATGAGACTTTAAAATAATTATGATTAATGTGTTAAAAAGGTGAAAAGCTGCATAATTTCACCCAAGACCTAGAATCTGAAGGCATAATCAAATGGAATTCCTATACATAAAAAGCACAGTAAAAATTAAAAATTAGTTAGATGGATTTAATAGCAAATCATCAAACAAAATGAAAGATCTGTGAATTGGAACATAGGTTAGTAGACAAATTCCAGGTTAAAACACAAGGATAATAAAGGATGGAAACTACCATCTTGTCAAAAAAAAAAAAAAGGTATTAAGAGACCTATGGGACATAGTGAAAGGTCTAACATATTTGCCATTGGCATCCCAAGAGGAGAATAGATAGATAATGGGACAGAAGCAAGATTTGAAGAAGATATACTGATCCAAAACAGTCCAAATATGACAAAAATATTAAGGCAAAGATTTGATAAGATAAATGTGGTACCTTAGAGTTATATATCCCAGAAAAACATGTTCTTAAGTTTAATCCATTGCTATGAGTGTGAACCCATTGTATATAGGACCTTTTGAAGATATTACTTTTGGTTAGGGCCAGGCCAACTGAATCAGGATGGGTCTTAATCCTATTACTTAATAGGATTAATACTAAATCCTATTAAATAGCCACAGGGAACAAAGCTGGAAGTCAACAGAACCCGGAAAAATAAAGAAAAATTACCAGGTTCATTGCCATGTGATACAAAGGCCATGGACTCAAGAATCACAAGCAGCCAACCCCAGAATGCCAAAGTCTTCAGGGAGAAAGTATCACCTTGTTGGATTTTGGACTTCTCCTAGCCTCAAAACTGTGAGCCAAAATTCCTGTTGTTAAGCCAATCCACTGTACTGTATTTATTTCAGCAGCTAGGAAACTAATAGAGTGAGGAAAACCCAACAAGGGAAACGCACAAAAATTCTACATCTAGACACATCAATGTAAACTGCTGATAAACCAAAACACAGAGAAAATTTTTAAAATAACTAGATAGAAAAGACATATCTCAAAGGAAAACTATAAGATTGAAAAAGGAGATTTCATGAAAGATCCTACAGACATTTTAAATATGATTAGGAAATTTTATGAACTACATTGGATTCATAATCCAATTCTACCATTTCCTAGTTGTTTTACTTTATTTCTTTTATTTATAACTTCTAATGCTGATCATTTAAATATTTTAAGGGGATATTTTGCTCAAGCATTATAATATAATGCATATAAATCAAGTGGTTGGTTGGTAAACAGGAAGAACTCAATAAATACAATAATGATGATAGTAAAAAATAATAATTAGCTTAAACTGTTTGGGCTGGGGAAGTGGATGTGGCTCAAGCGATTGGGCTCCTGTCTACCATCTAGGAGGTCCAGGGTTCGATTTCCAGGGCCTCCTGGTGATAAAGCAAGCTGGCCCGTGAGGCGTGCTGGCCCACGTGGAGAGCTGGTGCAGTAAGATGACACAACAAAAAAGAGATACAGAAGAGAGACAATAAGAGACGCAACAGACCCGGGAGCTGAGGTGGTGCAAGAGATTAAGCAGCCTCTCTCCACTCCAGAACGTCCCAGGATCAGTTCCCTGTGCTTCCTAAAGAGAAGACAAGCAGACACATACAGAAGAAGACACAAAGAGCAGACAGCGAGTGCAAAACAATGAGGGGGCAGGGGAGAAATAAATAAAAACTTAAAACAACAAAACTTTGGGCTGGATATCAGATGGAAGAAAAATAAAATGATTTATCCTGAAACCTAGGCCCCAGATTATATGTGCCTAAAAACAAAGCCAAACTTTAGCTTCTCAGGCTTAAATATGAGTTCAAATTAGTCCACATTTTTACCTAGCAACAATGGAAGAGAACATGCTTTACATATGTATAAGTAAACAAAGTTGGGGTGGTTTTCCCATTTAAAGGAGAGATCTACTTCAAGGAAGAATTCAAACCTCCAACTTTAGTGATAATGAAAACTGCTTTCTGCTCAAACAAACAAAACAAACAAAAACAGCTTACAATAATCTATGGTGTTGGAAGTTAGGATAGTAGTTCCCCCTGCAGGGATAATAACTGAAAGAGAGGCTTCTGAAATGATGGTAATATTTTATTTCTTTGATCAAGGTGCTGGTCACATAAATGTATTCAGTTTCAGGGTGAGTGTTACCTCAAAATCTGTATTTGAATCAGTTTCTTTCCAAATCTCCTTGGTTGATGAAATCCTATTAGCTGCTTCATAAAAATATAGTTTAATGATGAAAATTTAAATGTACCTAATCCCTAATCATATATAAGAAAAGTGAATAGGACATAATTGCATCTGATCCAAGTTCCAATTTCATAAATGAACCTATTTTAGCTGAAGTTAGCTTTCTGTTTAAAAAAATACACAAACAACTATTTGGGGGCTCTGTATTAGTCAGCCAAAGGGGCACTAATGTGAAATACCAGAAATGGGTTGGTCTTTATAAAGGGTATTTATTTGGGGTAGAAGTCCACAGTTACCAGGCCATAAAGCGTAAGTTTCTTCTCTCACCAAAGTCCATTGCCACGTGTTAGAGCAAGACAGCTGCTGACATTTGCCAGGGTTCAGGCTTCTTGGGTTCCTGTCTTCCCGGGGCTGCGTTTCTCTCCGGGCTTAGCTCCTCTGGTTCCTTCACAAGGTCAGCTGTAGACTATCAGGCGAATGGCTCGCTTCTCTTCTCCTGGGGCTTTCTCTCCAACATCAAAACTCCAACATCAAAACTGCTTCTCAAAAACTGCTGCAACTCTGTTCTTTGTGATGCCTTTTATATTTTCTTCCCCCACCCACCAAGGGGTGAGGCTCAATGCCCTACTGACGGTGGCCCAGTCAACACCTAATCGTAACTTAATCATGCCCAGATTAACAGATCAGTTTACAAGCATGATCCAATTGTATTTTTGGAATTCATAATTACATCAAATTGCCCAACGGCTATAGGCTTTTACAGAATTTCCTAGGTATTTCTGCAAACCATTTCTGGTAATTTTTGGAATTAAACATGGGTATAAGGCAATATTTTTGACAATTTATCCTTTATTTTTAGTAGCTACAAGTTTTCATTCAAAATAAAATATCTTAGAGATTTTAAACTCTCTTCTTGGTCCTAATATGATACTATAGGCTGAGGTAAATATTTGTCAGAAAATGCACTCATTTCAAAAGCACAGCCTACTGTTATGTGCAGGTATTAATGGTTTTGGTGTATGTCATTTTTATTATGTCTAGAATCCTTTACTTGGTGGATTGGCAAAGCATTTTGCCTCTACAATTATCAAAGAATCCATGCTATATGTTCATATATGCCTTTTTTTTTTTTTTTTAATGTTTGCCCAGTAAGAGACAAGACCAGACCTTCAGAGCAATGACTTTACTCACAAAAGAGCCTACAGGAACTATATAGGAACTGTTTGGCTACAATTCATTCAACTTAGTGAGAAACTTCTATTTCCAACAGTAAAAATATTCTGTATTTTGAATAATCTCAATATCTTACATACTTTCAAAAGCAACAGTTTGATTTCAAGAATTTTTATTTTAAAAGTGCATGTTAGACTGGACTTTGAACAGCTCAGGGAGAATCTCTGACAATAGTAGAAAGTGACTGTTTCATACCAAACTAAATAAGTGGCAGATACTATTTAAAATTTAATTTAAATAAGACCATTTCCATGCCTGACTGGATTTTGTTTCTTTAGTTTTGATATCATTAGAATATAAATATTCTCAACTCCTTCATTTCACTGAAATTCCCAGGTACTTGATATAATAGACTTCTTTCTTTTCAAGCCTTTAAAGTATCATGGTGACCAATGTAGTTTCTTTTCATTTTTAACAAAGCTAAAACAGAGTTTGTTTGATTTATGGTTTTCATTTCTATATAATGTTTTGTTCATGTTGTAAATTAATTGATTCTATAAAATAAGTGCATGTGCATTATAGAGTAAATTGTGTAACTGGTTGGATTTATCAACATGCACAAATATGTATTTTAAAAAACATTACAAATCCTTAGAATATTGAGTCATACGTCAAAGGCTCCAATATCGGTTGAGCCACTTATAAAAGTGATGGCCTTGATCAAGTTACTTATTTTTCTCTGTCTCAGTTCACTTGTCAGTAAGATGGGGATGATAACAGTACTCTCTTTTTAGGGTTGCCAAGGGTTTCAATGAGATGATGTATTTAAACTCTTAGCACAGTGTTTGGCACATAGTAAGGGCTCATTGAACATAAACTATGCTGTTATTTTACAGAAATATTATGTATTTGACTATGTATATGATAGTTTTTAAAAATATGATTTTTTCCCTAATAAACAGAAAATCAGACTGCAGTGGATGAAATATAGAAAAAGGTGATGCAGTGAAATAGGGATTTCACACTTTTCTGCTGCTTCAGCATCTCTGAGGTCATTAGTAACATAAGGAACTTTTGGGATGCCATAATGCCTCAGCATCTTAGACCCTATAATTAGCTCCCTCAGTGACTACCCTGACACCTGCTTATATAAGATAAAACAGCTTCTTCTTGTCTTCCCTGTGTTCTGCCTAGGTTAATGCCTCTGCAAAAGTCAAATACAAACTCCCCAGCCCCACACTTGTTTGAACAACTGCTACAGCTCCACTCATGTCACATTATAAAGATGTAACCCCAGATTCACCCTAATTTTGCCCCCATCCCGCTTGGTTGAGCCTATATTCCTGACATGCTTCCTTTTATGACACTGTGAGGCCTACTGCTCCTCTCTGTTCTAGAACCTCTAAGTACCAAAAACTTTTCTTTCATAACCTCTTGTTGTCACTCGTCCTTGCCACACTTATCTATACAAAGGGCCCATATATAGGTGATTCAGAGGATAATTTGAAGTAAAGTACAGAATTTGCTGTTTTTAATTTTTATATCTTTATGCAAACTTTCTTTGCTTTTTGCAACTTTAAAAGTCTTTTCAGTAGCATGTTCCTACAGAATTATTCATTCCAAGTTCTTGAATTCTCTTCCTTGGAAAATTTTTTATAGAAAAGAAGACAATGGTCTCAGAAAATTTGTGATCGTATATCTCTTCTTAAAACCAAACTTTCTTTTTTTAATGGCTTATTATAACAATCTAATATCCATAAAGAGAGAAAAAGTATAGTCAATATTTATACTAGCTTCTCTATAAATATCTTAGAAGGAGAAAGAAACAAAGGAAGAGTTGTTAGTAGAGGTTTTAATATTCTTTATTGATTAAGATTAAGGATGAGTCTTTTCACCTAGAATTTCCCCTGTGATTATCAGAAAGAAAAATGTGTATACCCTGTGGATCAGCTAATCGAAATGCATTCACAATCCCCTTGTCCTTTGTCTTTCACTCTTTTACAGGGTAGAAAACTAAACCTATTGACTTCCCAGGCTTCCTTGCAGCTAGGGCTGCTCAGGTAACTGTGGTCATGAGGTGGGGTTTTCTAACTGAATGAAACGGCTCCAATTCAGCAGGAGAACATTCTTTTCCCTTTCTCCATCTCCTGAACTAAAATCTTACAAGCCCCTTTCTTCTCCAGTCTTATTCTGAGCCATCTTCCTCCACTGTCCCTGACCCACACCCCCTTTCACTTGCTTAAATGCACCCTTTTCCCGGAACACTCTCGTCAATCCCCTGCTTACTTGTTTCTTCCTCAGGTAGCAGCTGCCCTCCCCCAGCACCTCCATGCTAGATCAGGCTCCCTCTTTGGAGTATTCCTATATATCCCTCATCACACTTTCATGTGTGTGATGAAATAATCTGGCTAAAAGCCACAACCAGCAGGAACATGTAACTTGTTTATCCCTGTACCATAGAGGCAGCATTTATTGAGTCAGGCATTGTGAGGAAAGCACTGTTCTTAGCATTTCACATATATTAATTTGTGCTATGTTCATTACAATATCGTGTTTTACAGGTCAGGCAATTGAGGTCGTGAAAAGTTAAGTAGTGGATGAGTGGCAGTGCTGAATCAAATGCAAGCAGCTGGCTTTAGAGCCTGTGTTCTTAGCCATTATGATATTCTTCCTCTAGAAATGTCCTGAAGAGTGGAGAGATGGAGTAGTTTATATGAAAACAACACTAAGAGCCACTCTGTTGTGTGATTAGTGCATGTTTTAAATACTGTTTAAAACTTTTACTGTAATTATTTTTATGCATTCTTCGGTGTAACTCATATCTAAATATTTATTGCTTTTATAAATTCCTTTTACCACAGCTCTGTTATATTATTTGTGAAGGCAGTTGTTCTCAAATTTTAAAGAGTGTGAAAACACTGCAAAAGCCTTTAGAAAATGTGTATTCTTGAAGAGGGCCCGGGATGGTCCTCGGCTGGGTTCGTTCGCTTGGCACGGCAGAATAGACAGACACACTGAGCTAGGCTAGGAAGGAAAAGAGGATTTATTTGCCAGGGGAGACTGGAGATGTACAATCTCAAATCAGCCTGCCCAAATGGCAGAAATTCTAATATTTTATGCCATTGGGGTGCTCATGAATAATTGGGCTGGAGCTGGAAACAAGTTCATTCATTAATAAACATTAAGAGGTTGAACATGGTAGTGTGGCTACCAAACCAAGATGAGTTACAAAGTTACAATCATTATCAAAGATCAAGGTTCTGGGATAGGAAAATACAGAGTAGAGGTCAGTCACAAGGTTTTCCATATGGGTATTAAACAGGAGGGTGGAGTGATTACCATCACAATGGCAAGTATACACAAGGGTAAGCCATAAACAAAGGTAAATTCTGTCTGGAATTACCATCACAATAGTAAGCAGACACAAGGGAGAGGCTAAGTTGTGAGTAACAATAAATAGGGGTGAGACTCTTTAAAATGGCCATTATAATACAGGTCTAGGTTAAATCCATCCCTTTTCAGTGATTTCAGATATTAACCTTTGGCTATTCTATAATTTACTGGAAGTAGAAAGGCACCTAAATAATGATTTTGTAATCATAATTATTTGTTAATTCTTAACCCTAGGCTAAAAGGGTTCAGTACAATGCCTCAATATTTAAGCTATGCTGGGTTTTTCTACTACTGCATTCTTAGGCCTGTCTCCAAGATCTGATTTATTAGTACTAAGCCAGGGATCCAGTAATCTTAAGGGGATCTAGTAACCTTAAAAAAAAAAGAAGAATCCCAGTTGACTCAGAGTTCGTTCACTGATAAGCATTTAGATAAGAAATATTGAGGTAAAAAAAATATAATAGTTAAAACAGACATGGTGCTAAAAAAAATCTGCAATTATAAAGTTAAAATAGCACATTATCAAATATGATTTTTTTAAAAATAGAAAACCCTCTTTTAAAACATCCCAGAAGCCAAAATTATCTTTATTTTTAGATTCTCTCTGGATGATACAACTAAAAATGGAGCTGAGTGTTAAAGATCAGGATGGACTTATCAGGAATCCTAGAAATTGATTTTTGATTCACACAGCAACCTGCTGAGCTTTTTAAATATAGTAAAATACAATAAGCAAAGCTCTTTCAAAATGAAGCAGATAGAATTTTTTCTACTCCACTAGCAATATGTTATGGTTAGCATTTTATCTATTGTCTAACTACTGTGCTTATTTTATCCATATGATGTTGATTGTATGTAACTATGAATAAGCAAAAATAAGCTAAATTAACTGTCCCTTGCTATTGATTTCTGTATTTGTGTATGTACATATTTATGTTATATGTATGTATGTATGTAATGGTGGTGAAGGGTTGTGCTAGGCATCTGGTTGGTTTTTACCATTGTGTTTGTGTATAGAAGGTATATTTTACCTTCTATTTTAAATATATTTTAGGTATGCATATCGGTCACCTAATTATGAAAATAAAAGTTGGAATATTTTTGCTGAATATGCCACAATAGACTTTAAACAAAGGCTTCACAAATGTTAATAAAGATTTCTTTTGGTGCTCAATGATATAATAGATTATTTTCTCATTAAATAGAAATTTTTAGATTAAAAATCTGTTTAGATTAAAAAACTGTAAAGATATGTATTATGTGTATTATAATGTATGTTTT
>JAQZBX010005316.1:38466-56999 GCA_029593785.1 Cabassous unicinctus
AAAAAAAAAAAAAAAAAAAGATTTTGAAGACTTAATACCATTTTAGTGCAAAAATATTGTTACTCAGTTTTATAAGTCTTTTGCTTAAATGTTATTTTCACAAATTTCCAAATGATAATGCAATTATTTTTCCCTGAAGGACAATGCTGATTAATTAAAATCTTTAAAATATTCTACTTTGTGAAAAGATGTGTTATTTATGTTCAAAGTCAGTAAATAAAATATAGATGATAATTCCTGCATTAACCCAAATTGTAATATTCCAGGAGAACTTGGTTTCCACATGAGACTATGACTTTCCTAAATACTCAAAGATGATGCTATTTGTCCTCCAATATAATGATTTTTAAGTATTACTCTGGGCTGCTTTTCTGGGATTTATATATATATGTATTTGGTATCATAATCATTCATTAATTCAATATAAGACAGATCAAAACAAAATAAAACCAGCAATAACAGCGACAATATACCTTAATGAAAACGTTGTCTAGGATAGACACTAGGCTAGGTGCTAAGGTTTAGTGATAAACAAATCAAATGATCTATCCCCCATCAATCTTACAAACTTAGTGGGGGTGGGTGGGGAGATAGACATCAATCATTAAATGATTAAATATGGAACTCGGATATTAAATATAAGTAGCAGTTACAATTTGTAGGAGATGGGAGAGGGAGCTTAAACCCTCCCCAAACAAAAGGATTAAATTGTGAAACACCCTCTGTGGAGAGCAAGCACAGAATATTTCAGGAACTGAAATAAGGCCAGTATGGAAAGAGCCAAAGACCAAGGGGGAAGGAGGTGAGAGACAAAGCTGGAGAGGTTGGCAGAAGCCACATCAAGCAGTTTCAAGTACATCATGTTGAATTTTGCTTGCTATCTCAAGAGCAATAGAATGCCAGTGAATGTTAGTTGGCCATGTAAGTAAAATCTTTGCAAATCCTAACAGGAATATAATAATTGAGGACATGCTTACACATATATCAAATACTAAATAAGGAGGCATCCTCTGGAATTAGATGAGGATACTCAGGAAAAATTAATTAATTAGTTATAAGTTCTTTTCATGGCATTAAGTGATAACATTTATCTCTGTTTTTAAGGAGTTTATAGTTTAGTTTTGCAAGCAAAGCATAAATAAATTATTTAATATAGTGAACAAAATATAAGTATTACAAATTAGTAAGTGGTTAATATAAAATAAATTTTACAGATTATAAATTTTTAAGGAAGGCTTAGAAATGAAGAATAAAATAATAGAATTGACAATTCCAAGAGTTTAACAACCTATAATAAGGTGGGTTCAAGAATGAATAAAACAAATTTCTTGAATTAAGCATTTAGAACATCAATAATATATAATCCTGGTGATTTAAGCATATTGATAATGATTCTAAAATCTGATAATTTTCAGGTTAATTTCTCTATAATAACTAACATGTTATCCCAAGAAAGTACCTTTAATATCACTTTCTAATCAGGAGTGGTGTTGAGCGGTACCATTTGCCAGTTCAAGGTAGATGTTCATTTTTAAAGGAAATTCTGTAATGAATTTTTAATTCCTTCTGTATACCATGACTACAGTTCCCTATAACTTTTATCAACTTGCATCTTAGACTCACATTTAGATGTGCAAGAATATATAAAAGTTTTGTTAATATGACAGCATTCCACAATCTATGCTTTTCAAAACATTTGAATAATGGGTTATTTTTTTTAAGTAAACAAAGCAAGTTAAACATATGCATTTCATATGTAAAATTAGCAAATATATTTTTAAGGTAAGCAATATCAAGGCTTTTTATCATTTTAGACCTACTGAAATGGTTGCTCCCAAACATGTCTAGGGCGATTGTAATTGCTGCAACTTTTATGGTAAGCAATTTAATAATGTATGTACCAAGAGTCTTAAAACATCCATCCTGTTTACTAATAATTTCATTTCATTAAAATATTCAGATAAGGATTTATTAATGAAAATACATTGTGTACTATTTTGGTTTCTTAAATAGAACCTAAAAGCACCTTAAATATCTAAAAATACTGGGTTGGTTAAGAGAATAATGATTTATACATTTGAAGGACTATCATTCAAGCCATAAAAATTGGTGCTTACAGACTTTAATGGCATAATATTAAACTGTACATGGAATGCATCATATATTAATTTCCTATTGCCACTGAAACAAATTACCACAAACTTAGTGGCTTACAACAATGCAAATTACCTTATTGTTCTAGAAGTCAGGAATCCACAAATCAGCCTCGTGGACTTAAAATCAGGGTTTAAGAGGCCTGGGTCCTTCTGGAGACTCTACAGGAAATCCTGTTTCCTTACCTTTTCCAGCTTCTAGAGGCTATTCTCATTTCTTGATTCATGGCCCCACGTCACATTGCCTTTTCTTTTCTTTCTTTTTTTTTTTCATTTTGAAGACAATTTATTGAAGTATATCATTCATACTTGAACATACATAAACAATAAGTGTTCAGTAAACATTGTGAACTTACAAAACAAACATGTATAACATCATACAGGGCTCCTACATATCACCCCACCACAAATACCTTGCATTGTTGTGAAATATTTGTTAACAAATTATGAAAGAGCATCGTCAAAGTATTACTACGAACTATAGTCCATATCTTACTCCCCTAAACTTTAAAAAAAAGATTTATTGATTTATTTATTTACTTTTATCCATTTTTACCCTCCCCTTCTCCAGCCACCCCCCCGTCCATTTTTGCTGTTTTTGTGTCCATTCACTGGGCAATTCTCTGTGTCTGTTTCCTGTCCTCTCTTCTCATCCTTCTCCTCCTGTCATTACCAGGATTCAATCCTTGGAACCTCCGATGTGGGAGAGAGGTGTCCTACCGCCTGCACCACCTTCGTTCCTGGTTTTTCAGTGCGTCTTGGCTGGGCTCTTCCTTGTGTCACTCTCCTGTTACATCATCATCTTGCTGCATGGCTCGGCGGGGCCTGATGGCGTACCCGCACACGGTGCACCTTCTATATTTTGCTTTTTTTAAATTTTTACCGGGAGGTCCCGGAGATTGAACCCAGGTCCCTCCATATGGGAGACGGACACCCAACCATTTGAGCCACATCCTCCCCCCTGTTATATCTCTTAAGGTTGACCAAAGATACCTAGAGTTATAGTCATTTTGTGTACAGGATGGTCATATAATAAATCAGGCTTAGTTTATCACCAGCATCCTAAAAACCAGACCTAGGGAGAAAAACTAGGTCTGGGGACATATGCATGGTTTCTAATATAGCGAATATTTAGCCTACCCTGATTATCACAAAATCATGACAGCGAGAATATTCACACATGTTGCCTTTTCAACCTCTTGTTTCCATTGCCATGTAGCCTTCTCTGACCTGGACCCGACTTCCTCCCTCTTATAGGACCCTTGTGATTATGGTGGACCTCTTTAGATAATCCAGGATAGTCTCCCCATTTTAAGATCCTTAATTTAGTCACATTTGCAAAGTCCCTTTTGACAGGTAAAATAACATTTTCACTGGTTCTAAGGATTAGGACATAGGCATCTTTGGTTGGCCATTATTGAGCAAACCACACATAGAGTGACCACATGTGTCATTTAAACCAGGGCACTGTTGAGAGTAACTGAAGACACTCTGTAGCAGTTTGGCAGTTTGATATAGTTATGAATTCCAAAAATAGATACTGGAGTATGCTTGTAAACGTGTCTGTTAATCTGGGCATGATTAAGCTATGATTAGGGCATTGACTGGGTCACATCAGTAGGGCATCAATGGGTGGGGTCTCAAAGATAAAGAGACATGACAAAGGACAGAGCTGGAGTAGTTTTGATGTTGGAGTTTTGACGCTGAGTGTTAATGCTGGAGCCCAGAGGAGTAAGCACACAGACGACCTCGGTCGTGAGGAAGGAGAGAAGGCTCCGGGAAAAGAGACGAGATGTTCGCCTGATGGTTCATAGCTGGCCTTGTGGAGAGAGGCAAAGCCTAGAGAGCCTCATAGTCTACAGCTGACGTTGTGGAGGAAACAGAGGAGCTAAGCCTGGAGAGAAATGCAGCCCAGGAAGAGAGGAACCCGAGAAGCCTGAACCCTGGCAAACGTCAGCAGCTGTCTTGCTCCAACACGTGGCAATAGATTTTGGTGAGGGAAGAAACCTATGCTTTATGGCCGGGTAACTGTAAGCTTCTACCCCAAATAAATACCCTTCATAAAAACCAACCAGTTTCTGGTATTTTGCATCAGCACCCCTTTGGCTGATGAATACACACTGTTAATAATTATGTCTGGAGAACAGAAGTAAATAGGACGTGTTCTTCGAAAACCAAGACAAATGCTCACCTAAATATCCAGCTAGAGTAATAAGAAATGATGAGTTGTCTTAGGTCAACTGGACTTCCTTTCTTTGAAGGTGACCTATTTTTGTTATCTTTGGAAACTTAGATTTGTTTTCTCCTTATTCATGTGGACTTTTTACCATTGTGCTCAAGTATTCCTGGGCTTTTTCAGCCTCAAGATAAATGCTTTCCTTAGGTACAGGAAATTTTTTTTTTATTATTTTTCTGATTGCTTTCCTATAACATTTTTTCTCTTCTTTCTGGAAGTCATTTTTATATATTTTTGACCCTTCTGAGTTGGTCCTCCATATTTCTTAAATTTCTCTCAGATTTTCTACTTTTGTCTTGTTGAAATTGTGAGATTTATTCCACTTTATTTTCCTATTAACTCTTCTTCTCAGCTCAGTTGCTCTGTCATTTGGATTTGTGGACTCTGATTTGAAGCATCTTTACATATTTTGAACAGTACTTCCTCTGCTATGGCTATTCCTTCAATATTTCAGCCTTTCTCTTTCCACATTTTAGCTTCCTAAAATTTGTGAAAAATTTCTTGTTCCCTGTTGGTTTGTACCCCTTTCTATTCATAGTGCTGATATGGATTAATTCATTTAAAAAAATCTTTCTACTGTCATTTAAATGGAATTTGAGGGACACATGCTTCATTGCCTTTCTAAGTGGAAGTTAAATTATGGCTGTATATTATTTCACTGTATGATGTGTTGCTGGGACTGATTTCCAAGTCCTTGGTTATGTTTAAGAAAGAATTCAGAGATGCACCACAGTTATAAGAAAGTTAGAGAAGAGTTTAATAAAAAAAAGTACACACTTAGACATGAGTGCAGGTGTGCTCAAGGTAGAGAAGTGCCCCCTCTCTAGGGGTTTCTGGTTTTATTGACTATCATTGGGGGTTAGGGTTTATGCTGATTGGAGTATTTAGGACAAAGCTGGGAAAATTCATTGGGTGGTTTGGTTTCTAGAGGTTGCTGTCTGGTGTTAATTGGCTTCTGGTTGCTGTCTATGAGCCCTGAGCTGGTGTGAGGTGTTTAAGAAAGTATGAAAGTATGCGGGTGGTGATGGTGGGGCCCTTTCTGTTTTTCTTTCTTTCTGCCATGTGAGAATCTTGCAAGTTACATTCTGATAACGCAGCTGCTGGGTGGGAGCTGCTAGCTGCCTTCTGACAACTTGTTTGTGTTAAGTTGTTTGTGTGAGTTAGCAGGCCACAGGCTGTGCCTCAGGGTCTCCTTCCAGGTGGTGTTCGTGTAACTCATTGGGGTTTTTGCCCCTCCTCCTTTAAGTTTCTATTCTATCCTGCCTCAGAAGTGGTTATGATTAATTTATCCAGGCATTATTAGAAGTCCTTTCTGCTATCTTAGCTATTGTGAAGTATTCTATAATAAATATATGTGTACAGAAATTTGGGAGCACATCCATGATTATGTTCTTAGAATAAGGGTCCAAAAGATATGCTGATTTTATACCTTTCTTTTCCACAAGAAAGGTTGTACATTTTAAATTTCTATGAACTTGTATAAGAATGTTCATATTTCTTTTCTACATATTCCATAAGACAAATTTTCCAAGAAGTAGACTAAGGTGTTTATCTCAGATCTCAAGTGTACTTGTTTCTACATCCATAAATCAGTGAACTTCTCTTTCTTTGTCAGTAATGTAACCAAAGGTAAGAATTGACAAATAATTATGGTTACTGAAGATGACTTTATATTATAAAATAGCAGAAGGTTAATATCTGAAGTTACTGAAGCAAATTAGAGTGGTCTCACCCCTCTTTACGGTTACTCTAACCAGGGATCCGTGGAGAGGTCCGTGGAAAGATTTCAGGGACTCTGGGAGTTTGAATTGAAAAAAGTCAACTTATTATCTTTATTTTCTCTGACCTCTAACTGAAATCTACCATTTCCTTCACTTTTGAATATATGCAATAAATTACAGTAGTATTCACTTCATATCACATTACAGTTGTTTCATATCTAGAAAAATCACTTACACATATCCATACTTCAAAATTATGGTAGTTGTTAGACCTGGTGTAGCCGTTGGGCAATTTGATGTAATTATGAATTCCAAGAATATAATTGGATCATGCTTGTAAACTGATCTGTTAATCTGGGCATGATTAAGTTATGATCAGGGCGTTGACTGGGCCACGTCAGTAGGGCATTGAGCCCCACCCCTTGGTGGGTGGGGGAAGAAAATATAGAAGGCATCACAAAGAACAGAGTTGCAGCAGTTTTGAGTAGCAGTTTTGATGTTGGAGTTTTGATGTTGGAGAGAAGGCCCCAGGAGAAGAGAAGCGAGCCGTTCGCCTGATCATCTACAGCTGACCTTGTGGAGGAAACAGAGGAGCTAAGCCTGGAGAGAAATGCAGCCCCGGGAAGAGACGAACCCAAGAAGCCTGAACCCTGGCAAACGTCAGCAGCTGTCTTGCTCCAACATGTGGCAATGGACTTTGGTGAGAGAAGAAACTTATGCTTTATGGCCTGGTAACTGTGGACTTCTACCCCAAATAAATACCCTTTATAAAGACCAACCAATCTCTGGTATATTGCATTAGCCCCCTTTGGCTGACTAATACACCTGGCATTAGTTAAATATCATAAAACTATCTGCCACTACATTTTGAGAAGGGGTCCATGGAACAAAAAAGGTTAAGAACCCCTGCTCTAGACTTAACCTCACTCTTTTTATGCTTACCTTTGTGATGGTAATTCTAAATTGACCTGACATTTTTGTTTATAGATTGGCTCACCTTGTGTATAGTTACTATTGGGATGGTAACCACTCCATCCACCTCTGTTTAATATTCATATGAAAGACCTTGTAACTGACCTTTGTTCTGTATACCCCTATCCCAAATCCTTGTGACTGACCTTGGCTTGCTATCCCACCCCAGAAGATCTTGTTCAGCCCCTTAATGCAGGGGTTCTTAACCTTTCTTGTTCCATGGACCCTTTTGCCAGTCAGGTGAAATGAATACTACTGTAATTTATTTATTGCATACATTCATGAGGGAAGGAAATGCTAGATTTCAGTTAGAGGTCAGAGAAAATAATGATAATAAATTGGTTTTTTTCATTTGAAGCTCACAGACCCCCTGAAATCTTGTTAAGAACCCCTGCCTTATGTTTATTAATGAAAGAACCGGTGTTCAGCTCCACCGCATTATTCATTAGCACCCCAAAGTTATAAAAGATTAGAATTTCTGCAGATCAGGGAGGCAGGTTTGGACCATGAGGCCTACTATGCTCCTTTGCTTGCACAACCAATAAACTTTTTCTCTCTTTGAAACCCTGGTATCTCAGGAATTGGCTTTAAAGATGCAATCACATTTTATACAGGTGTAGAAACTGAGGAACAGATATGCTGAGAGTAATTTATCTAGTTTCACCCAGTTGCTAAATAGTGAAACCGGGGTCTAATCAAAGTAGTTTGATTCTACAATGCACCTTCTTAAAGTGTTACTGTTCTCTCTTCACTAGGGAGTGAGTTGAATTATTGCTTTTTAAAAGTCTCTATTTTCTGCATTTCTTTGTTGGGAGAAAGAAAAACTTTTTTTTTTTAAAGTGATAAGGCTGTTTTGTTTTCTTGCTCAACAATTTAAAGCATAATTTGAAAAAGGCAGAACACCTGTCTCACAGTCCCATTAAGGCACTTAGTTGTTTTTTTTTATTTGCTATTTATTTCTATATTAAAGGCAATCTGAGTTAGGGAATAAAGGAAAGTATGAGAGCAATATTTATTAAAATTTTATTTTGCAGTAGACACCTGGGGTAAGTACTTTATGAAGTTATTCCATTTAATTCTCATGAAGATTTGTGATTGATATTGTGATTCTTAATCTTTGAAATAGGAAACTGAGGTTCAAGGAAATGTTATAAAATAAATCACTTCACTTAGCTACTAAGTGCAGGTTCCCAATTGTATTCAGCAACTTCTGATTGCAGAGCCAGACATTGCCACACTCGTTGTTACCTGCCTGTACCCATTGGGATTCTGCCACTCTAAAATAAAAAGGAAATATCAAGAAAAGCTAATTTGCTTAGTAACTTTTAAAACCAACTTACTTTTGAGCTGGAGGGGATTTAGACATAAGCTGGTACCATTTCTTTATTTTTCAGATTAATAAATAGAATCAGAGAGGTTAAATGTTTTGTCCAAATTCACACAACAGTGGGAGGGCTAGAATTCATGCTTCTTTCTTTGCCATTTTATTGCATTTTCCACTATGCCTTGCTGCCATATATAAAGTTGGATTAATTTTAATTTAATAAGTAAAGTCTTAAAAATGTAATATAAGGAAGGAGAATAAATTGTATGGAATGACCATGAGTTACTCAGATTTTAATTATTTCTTCACCTTCTACTGAACTCTGATTTCTCCCTCTCTCTGTTTTTTTTTGTTTGTTTGTTTTTTTGTTTGTTTTTTATGCTTCTTCTAAATCTTACAATGGAACATCTGGGAAGTTAAACATATTGGTTTAATTGACAAACAGTCTTGGGGGATCAAGTGATAGGGAGGTAAGAAATTCTTTACATAGAGAGTAGAAGAAAAACAGAGTTGCCTGGAAAGTTTACTGGGTAGGGAAATCATGTCATAGATCATACTAAGGATCATACTAAGATCCTTATTTCCAGGTTCCAAAAACAGCACTCATCATGTTCAAAATATCATTAGTTTACTTTACACGCATAACTGCCTTAAAATTGACATTAACTCCCACAATCGATTTAAATATATTACAATAAAAGAAAATAGTCACATCATATTTCAAAAATAAAAATGTTTGATACTGAAATAAGATCAGAACCTACTAACATAATTATATTCATCTGGACATATTTCAATATTTTATTTTTTCATGACCAAATAAATATAGTTGGAATAACAGTAGAATAGATTAATTTAATGGTTGAGATCCTTTGGCTAATTGCTTCAGTTGTGTTTTTTAAATAATAGAAACTTCTGAAGGATTTATTCATATTGTTACCAAACTGAGGAATATAATTGTTTTTATAAAAATAAAATCACATAGAAACTCAACATAATTATGAGTTTTTGTTAAGGAAAAAAGAAATCTTGATGAGGAGCAGAGGAAGGTGGCAGTAAGGAACAGGGACAAAGGACTCAGAACTCTAGGAAGTATTGGAGTCAGGGGCTAAGAACCTGCCCAGGAGAGGTGGTGGGAGGCAGGACCATGTTATGAGCCAATGCTCCAACCTCTGGTGTATGCATCATTGTCCCATTGGACTTCACCTACAATATTCATATTGAAAGATCAAATTAAGAATTTCAAGATGGTAACCAAAGAGCATTAAACTCCAAGTGCAGTGTTCTGAGTGTAATGCCCTATGCGACTCTACTGGTTGCTTGCCCATAAAGCTGGTCCTGAGAAATAAGTATTACTTTTTTGACTTTCCTGTCTGTGTGGTCTAATTTTAAGAAAGTATATACTAGCCAATTAAAAGTACCTTTCAACTTCTTCTTTTTATTATCTACCGCAGGACTAGCAAACTGTCCCAGTTTCTAGTTTCTACCAATCATCTATTGGGACAGAGTGTTAATTTTGTGTAGGGAGAAATAGGAAACCAGTAACGTGATCTCTATGGGCTTGGATTGAGGGCATTCCTCAGACCCTACAAGTTGATTGAGTCCTATGGATATTCCCCAGGAAGCCTTATTTATTGATAAGCAATATGTACAGTGCTATCTCAGAGTTAGAGGGGTTGGTATTCATTCATTAATTCATCAAATATTCTTAAGTGTTGTATTAAGTGCTGGATATACGATTGTTAAAAAAGATATGGTTCTATTATAGTGAAGTTGAAAAACGTGAATGAAACAAATTTACAAATGTATACTGTAATTACACAGTGCTATGAAAGAAAAATAATGTATAAATGAGTAAATGGGGCAATTACTTGAATTTGGCTGGTATTTAATTACAATGGGCCCTACTTTGAAATCACTTGGATAGTAGGCCTTTGGATATCTCACTATGTTAGGATCTTCTACCTTTTCCAACTCATTTTATTTTATCAAATGTACCAATTATCACTCTGGAGGCATCTATGATTTTATAAAAAAATTTATTGTGGAGGGGTGTGGCTTCATTCTCTCAAGTCTATTTTAGTAACATACAACCTGATATAATAAATTTGCTTCTGAACTTGGTCCCTTCTGTGTTTAATCATTTGATTGCCTATCTATTGCCAATTCACACAGTTTGCATGCGTGCTGTTCAGTTAGGTATTCTTAACCAGGAGCAAAAATTCTGATACTACAAACAACAACAACAAAAAACACCTCAAATGATATCAATTGTTACCCTGCCTACCTGTTTAAATAGTTTGATTAAATCTAGAAAAGCAAGGATCATATTTATAAAGACACTTGATTCTTTGCTTAACACTAGTCTTCTAATCAGGGACCAACCATCATTTTTACACTTACTTGACCCTATCATTGTCCAAGTGATAGGTTTTTAGAGCTTTGCGCTAACCCACTTTGAACTATAAACCTGTTAAATTCAGAGGTAGGGAAACAAGGTCCACCAATATTCATTTAGAGGAAATTATAGTTTTCTTTATTTATAAATGTTGGGTTTTGATGTGGTCAGTGGAAAAGGTAGAGGATCAAATATCATATTGAGACTTGGCCACATGGTTCTATAGCTAGGGAATAAAGGCCAGCTAGAAGAAAAGTGCAAGAATCCACTAGAGAAGAGATGTGTCCGTGGCCTAAAAGAGTGGAAATGATGGCAGAGTAGAAAGCTGAATACAATGGATACCTCACAGATGGAGCATCATGACCTGGTTGCTTAATGCATTTCTGTATAAAGTACAGAAATGCATTATTAGTATATTCTAAGATTCCTTGTCCATTAAGATGAGGATGGTGACTGAGGAAGATAATGGAGAAAAGATTAATTGCTTTCTCCTTGTCATGGTCTCCTCATTCTTGAACATCTAATTCAGGAAAGAGTAAAGAAAGAAAAAAAAAAATCTTGGGATGCTAAATATAGCAATAGCTAAAAGATTATTGGTAAGCCACATCTCATATAAAATTTAGAAATTAAAAGAAATGCATTCACAACAATGTCTTTCCTATTTTTAAAAAATTTGTTTCATTTTTTTCAGATGAGGGGCAGAGGCTAGAGTACATAATTAATTTTGTATAATTATAATTGTGCATATTTAATTTAAAATCCCATTTTGAAATACAACTTGATACTTATGCATATTTAGATAATTTTTCTGATATTTTATTTCTGATATGGATAGCTTTTTTCCCTCTAATTCATGCCTAGTTGGCCTTAGAGACACAAGGGCACACACTAAATTCTGTTAAAATAATTCAGGAACTCACCCATGCATGCAATAATTATGATTGTGGGCATCCAAGGAAAATTAGAGTGTAATGTCTTAATTAAAGCTGAACAGCACAATTTTATTTACAGATTGAATTCTATTAAATCTTTAGAGTGGTATATTTTCATATCACTCTCATGTAATAAATATTTAGCATAGCTCTTTGGGTAGCACATTGCATTATTAATGTACATTTTGTGAGAAATGTAATAGTAAGTAAAAAAGTCTCTTTGGAAGATCACCCATAAATTTGTTATTATATAAAAATGCAAATGCTGCCTCTTGCTTACCAATTTAAAATACTTATGAGTTGCATGTTTACTTGTTTACAGGTACTAGCTGAGCAAAACTGTTAAAAATCAGTTTGATTGTGGCTAGCTGGGGATTTGTTTTCAGGTTTTTAAATTGGAGTTGTGGATCTTAGTGGCATTGTGAGCTCAGAGGTATGATGTGAATATTGTATTTGCTTTAATTCTGATCATGTTTTCTTTAGAAAACTGTGATTCATATTAGTGGCATATTACCAAAGTTACATGGCTATTAAACTTTGAGCCTTGGGATAGAGGAGTAAAAATTTCACATTCTTATTTCTGCTCTTGTCAGAAGACACTGTTGTTTTGACTGTGATATTCCCTTTAAGGGAGTCTCTAAGGAAAAACATCGTTTATCTTAGTTTAGCTTTGAGAAATCTACAGAAATCATTTCTTCACTTTTTAAAATAAATTTTCACAAATATCTATGAGTAGAAAACTAATAGTTAAGCACAATGCTCTATAATTTCAGTTAACAACTTTTCTAGTTTGCTAAGCTGCCAAAATGCAGACACCATGAAATGGGTCAGCTTTTAACAATGGGAGTTTATTAACTTTTAAGCATACAGTTTTGAAGCTGAGAAAAATGTACATATCAAGGCATCATTAAGCAATGCTTTCTTTCCAAAGACTGGCTGCCAGTGATCCTGGACTCCTCTGCCACATGGCAAGTCATATGGTGGCAAATCTCCTGGTCTCTCCCTTCTCTTACTGGTTTCGTAGCTTTCAGCTTCTTGTTTCCATAGCTTTCTCTCTCTTTGCCTGAATATCATTCTCTTATAAAAGACTCCAGTAAGAGGATTAAGACCCATCTTGAATGAGGTGTGTCACATATTAACTTAAGATCCTACTCACTAAAAGATCCTACTTACAATGGGTCCATACCCACAGGAAGAATATACTTTAAGAACATCTTTTTCTAGGATACATACAGCTTCAAATCATCACACTTAATACTCTGGACCATGAAAAGACATGTTCTTTCCATGTGCAAATACATTCATTCAATCATAATATCCCAAAGGCCTTAAGTCATTTCAGTAACAATGCTAAGTCCAGAGTCTCATCAAAAATTTTTATAGGTGTGGTCTGTCCCGGGGCACAATATCCCTCTAGCTGTGGACCTGTGAAACTCAGAGAACAAGTTACTTCCAATATACAAAGGGAGAGGAACAGTCATAGAATAAATATTCCCATTAGCATAGGGAGAAATTGGAAGGAAAACAGGGGTCATGGCTCCTAAACTATTCGGAAAACCTGCATACTCCATTAGATTTCAAGATCTGAGAATCATCTATAGAACGATGCCTTGTCCTTGGGGTTTGACAGCAGAAGCACCATCCTTTCCAAGGGCTTGCACGATGGCCATGCTTTCCCCAAACATGAGGATGAAGGCTCTAACATCTTCAAGCATTGGGGTGACAGCCAGGCTCTTGGCTCCACCCTCCTCAAGCATCGAGGTGATGGCCAGCCTCTCTGCTCATTAGCACAGTATCAACCCCATGCCAACTTCGTTGCTCACCATCTTAACCTTTGTTTCCATTCTTTTATTCTCATCTCTTGCAAAATAAACTGTGCCTCTTAGGGGCTCTATATTCTTGGGTGAAACTAGAGAAAACCACCTTTACTCAGCAGCACCTGAATTTTTTCTGCTTCCTCTTCAGTGAATAGATTTAGCAAACAAAGTGGGGGCTTTTTATTTCTCCTTTTCATTTGGCAAACATGTTCTAATTCTTAGAAATTATCAGAAATGATTGTTGAACAGGTAATCATTTGTTGCTCAGAATAGTTATTCCTTTTTGTTAACAACTTTAAAAAATTGATTCTAACAATTAGCTTCATATCACAAAAGTAATGTTTTTCATAAATTGTTGTATCACTCATATAACTTAGAATTTGGAGAGTTATTTTGTTTTTTTTTTAATCACTTAACTTTTTTTCAAAATGGAAAATATTCAACTGATTTTTAGCCCTTTCAAAATCAAACTTTTCTCCTTGGGTTTAACTTATTTAGGATGCTTTATATGTCCTTAGAAAGACTTTTTCACATCTTGGTAGTACATAAATTAATATTCCAAAGTTAACTCTCTGACTACTTCAGACTGACAGATAGTGCCACTAATCTTTTGCCCCATTCATGCAGACATAAAACTTCTCTTTTGTCTGTGCTATTTCTCGTTTTTAAATGTGTTTGCAATGTTGTAGAACTTTGAGATTAATTTTAGAAATTTTCAGATGCCATGGCTATCAGCAAGCAAAATAAAAGCAGTTAGTCAGTTTGTCAGGGGCCAATGGTGAGGCCTTTTGAGGGTATCCGGGGCTTTCCCTTGACCCTGAATGGGATTCCTTCAGGAAGTTCCCAGGTGGGGTCTCACGGCCATGTGGTCTGTCCACCATGTTGTCTGCAGGGTCCTCAGCTGTGACCCAAGTCTTCCCTTTCTCTATACTAACCTGCCTCACTATTACTCAGTTACTACAAAGTGTCTTTAATTGTGAACACAACAATGAAAATGATTCACCACTATCATTCATGATCAATTCCTAGAGCATTTTCAAATTGAAAGAGGCCTTCCCAAAATGACATGAAGTGATTTTAAGGGGTACTTAGAGTAGTCTTCATTTTGATAATTGTGTATTCTCACATCCTAGAAGCATATGATTATTACAGTAAAACAATGCTTTGACTGATATTGTTAAAACAAAAGACAATGTATAAGTAAAAGAAAAAAGTAAATCATTTTAAAGACACCATTAAGTTAAAAATAGAACAGTTAGAACTTGGCTATGGCAGACATTTCGAAAATGGTAGAAGTAAAACACATGAATAAGTAGAGATTAGAACAGTGACTAAGACAGCATTTTGGGGCTGCTGCTCTCACCATTTCTTTCCTGGAATGATGGTATGTTTCTCCTCTGGTGCTTCTGCTGTCTGCCATCCCCTGTCCGCTCCACAAGACTTCTTTCTTATGCATCCTTTCATCTTTAGCTCCTGCTTTAAATAACTCACCACTATGGTATCTACTAGCTCCTGTACCCAAAGTTCTTTTCCAGACCTTACCACCTTTGATATATAGTCAGTTAAGGCCTGGGTGCTTCAGAGATGCTAGATCTACATAGAGTTGTAAGCAGGATACATTAATTTAGATGGGCTGTGAACTGAAGGACAGTGTGATGCTATCTCTCCTACATAATTAATGTCACAGATGAGGAAATTGAGGCCTATGGATGATCATACAGCAATAAGTACAGATCCAAGAGTAGAGCCCAGTATTGATTAGGTTCATTGCTAATCAAATAGTATCATCATGTTTATTCAAAAATATTTATTAAAGATCCGCAGCATATGGGATTTTAATAAGTGAAGAAAAATGTTTTAGACATATAAGATCTTTCCCTTTTAGGAAACTAATATGTAAAATACCCCCCCCACCCCAGTAATGTGGAGGGGAAATTAGAAGACTATAGAAGGGAGTGGCTTATTAGAAAAGTGGGAAGTGTTCAGAATTTAGTTTCTGGATTCACTGAATCACTCTGCCTGTTTTCCTTTCCCTTTCTGGTTTTCCTTTCTCTTCCAGGAGCCCAGTACTCTCATGTGACACCCTGGTCTAGAATTCCCATCTTTTCCTCATTTTGTCCCTATGAGAATTTAGATATATTTGTTCCCAATGCAACAAATGTTTCTCTAAGCTTGTTTCCTTCAGTGTTACCATTTGATAATGAATTCTTCTTGGATTAGGACTTTATTCCTTGGAATCGCTGGCACTGCACTTATTTTTCTTGTATTACTGATTAGTGTTTTTGTTTCCTTTGTTAAATTCCCTTCTGTCATCTTATTGCCTAATGCTGTTCTCTCAGAGCTATGTATTTTCACTTCTTCGTTTTTCTATCCTATTAAGTCTATTCTCATGGCATGCATTTATACATCTCCTTACCCTATATTATTTGTCCCTGTTCATGTTTTTAGTTACTTAAAAATGTTCATATGAATGTTTCACTATGGCCTCACCTCAGTGCATTTGAAAATTAAAGTATTATCTGCTCCTTCTCCTAATAGTGCTTTTGCCAAATAACTAACTCTCATCAATAAACACATCTCTGTCTTGTTCCCTAATCATCTCTTTCTTGAATTTCAGAGTTTTCTGCTTTTTGCCTTTACTGATAATTTTCATTTAGATATTTGTTCATGAAATGTTTGATCTCTTTTCCTCTAGATTCAAACCTTCTCCATCCTTCAAGGACTCAAATACCACCATGCTCATAAAATTATCTGAATGTTACAGTGTTTAATGAGCTTTATCTGTAACCATATTTTCCTAATACTATATTAATTAGTGATCCTTAAGTTAAGGTATTTTAAAAATAGTGTTATTTCTAGAATTTTTTTTTTTACAAAAAAAGTTTTACAAAAATATTACTCTTTAGACTTTGTACTACTTAATATATATTAAATTTCAGTTTCATTTCAATATGTAAGTATTGGGTCTAGATAAAATAGTAGAGTGAATGAAATCAAAGTGTCCATTAACAAGAGACTGGAAAAATAAATTAGGTATTTCCATAGAGTAGAATACTAAGTAGTTTTGAAAAAGAAGGATGCTCCCATATTGATATATGTCCTGCATTATTGTTCAGGTGTAGGGGGTAAGCACATTGCAAAAAGGGCTCACAGTCTGACATCATATGCTGCAGTGAATTGAACTATGTACTACAATTTAGACTTGTTCTTGGTTTAGATAGACATTCCTATGGGTGTGAACCCATTGTAAATAGGATATCTTAAAGATGTTATTTTAATTAAGGTGTAGCCCAACTGAAGGGGAAGGGGGAGGGCTTAATCCAGAATTACAGAGGTCCTTAATATAAGCAGAAGAAAGTCAGACATAGAGAAAGCGACAGGGAGGAGCCAGAAGCTAGAATTCAGTGAAAACCTGGAAGAGAAAGGAGAGGACAAAGCCATGTGATGGGAAAGCCAAGGAACCCAAGGATTGCCAACCAGGCAGAACACTACCAACTCAGAGAGAAAGCATGCTCTGGCTAATGCCTTGATTAGGACTCCTGTCCTCTAAAGCTGTGAGCCAATAAATTCCGGTTTTTAAGCCAAAATCCATTGTGTGGTATGTGTCATAGCAGCCTGGAAAATAAGACATATATATACAAAGCTATGTACAAACACAGATATGTATACACATTTATTTTACCTAAGTACAGAGCAGGTACCACAAATTATGCAACACATTGTCACTAGCAGCCCTACTAGGGAGTACATAGATACTTTATACGTTTTGTTAAAGTCTTCAGACTTTAACACCTGAATTAATATTATAATAAAACTGATTTATTACAAAACAACAAAATAAGGAAAGAGAAAAAAAGCACTTGAAAAATACCTTTAACTTTAAAGAAAATACTCATTTCATTTGCAGTTGTTGAATTATTTTGAAAACAAAGTAAGTTTCTTATGATATTGTACATTCTATATTAAATGTCAACAGTTTTAATGCATAGCAATTGCAAGTGTCATTTATAAATAAATATATATTTTTGAAATTATTTCATTACCTTGGCCCTATTTTTTAAGGCTTCAGAAGTTATTCATTCTAATTAATTGAGAAATGCATATTATGTGTCTTTCCCTGGGAAGTGTTACGTATTTTTTTTAAAAATTAATTTACCATATGTTTTTCAGTTGAATAGGGAGACTTAGAAAGTAATAATTGTAATAATAATTCTATCTGTATCAGTCAAAATAACATGCTGTTTTAACTTTATAGATATATTTATATTTTATAGTTTGTAATTTCATCCAGTTCTTTAAGACAACATTCATTCATTCTTTGTGATTTGAACAGGAGGCAAGTAAGATGTGATACTTAAAATGGCTCGACCTCACAATTCTTTCTGCAAATAGCCTCTATTTAGGTACTTTCAGACTGGCAGGCTTTCCTTGTTCCATCTTTGAAATGCTCCCTTGGTTATGCCTGCAAGCCCTAAGGTGTCTCACATTAACCCATTTTCAATTTTCTCATGTGGTTCTCTCCCAACCTCCTGCTGCATAAAAGCCCACTTGAGGGCAGTGCCCAGAGCCGCCTAGGAGGATGCTGCTTTCTGCCTAAGGAGCTGTCTACTAGGCTCCCAAAGCTGCCAAATAGAAAGATTCTGAATGGACTGCGTTTCCTTTCAGTTTACCTTGCCAGAACAATGATGTTTATAATACAGAAATAGTGGAGAAACCCTACTCTTCAACTCTGTCATGTCATTTCCTCCCAGCTCCCATCAAGGTATTACTTGTGCCCCAATTCCTTTACCCACAACCACCTCCTACCAGGATTTGGAACAAGTTAGGCAGAACCTGTGCTGAGGAATGTGCACTTTTCTGTCTGCTGCTACTTTTTTGGGTCCCTGGTTCCTTGCTCACATGCATGCCCCAAACACCCTCATTAGGAAAAGAAACTTTCCCTGGATGCAAATTAAATCTCTCTCTCTCTCTCTCTTTTTT
>JAQZBX010005317.1:0-56806 GCA_029593785.1 Cabassous unicinctus
CTTCTACTTGCTTCTAGTCAATACACCTCCCATCACAGGTAAAGTTTACTATACATATATAAGGAAATAGATAATCCCTAAAACATATAATTTTATCCTATGTCCAAAATGGCATTCTTGATTTATAGGCATAAATTATTTTTATCCTGGATCATGAATATAATTCTTACCAAACTGATGAAGATCCAGATAATTTGTTCTGATTCAATAATCATATGGAAGTATGCAAGAAAAATAATAATAGCAACAGGTAGTATTCTAGGCACTTTGTGTGTAGTTAGACTATTCTAAGAAGATTAGTATTCCTATTTTAAAAATGATGAAACTGAGGTACAGAGTGTTCTATTAATTAACCCAAGATCACAGAGTTAGTGGTGAAGCTGGGATTCCAACACAGGGAATGTGACTCCAGAGTCCACATTATTCCTCACTGGCCAGTGCTCTCTCTCCAGGGGTGTCTTGGGTCTTAAATAAGTACACAAGAAATGAGGAACTTGTAATCATTATTTAGTCACTGTGATTATCAAATCTTACTTGCCACTGACTAGCAGTGGTATGCTTGGAAATTATTGTCTGATTATAAATATAGGAAAAAATAAAAAACAGAATAACAGAATAAGTTGGAGCTGCACTGATAGTGCAGATATTTGGAATAGAAAAAATTTTGAGATTGCCTAATTCAATCTCTTTATTTTTCAATGAAAACACAGACCTGTAAATAAATTTAGAAAATGGCTGAGACCCATGACTTCTTATACTGAGGTTGAACATTTCCCTGCTACCTTTTGCAATAAAGTCTTTGAAGATCTGTTTTGAGCACTCTCAGTGCTTAAGAAGCATTGTAAATAAAACTTTCCCATTTTCCTCTCTCTCTTCATTGCCTATTATCTTCCCCCTTACCACATAGAACATTCCAAGTGTTTTGAAAAAAATACTAGCTATTAATGTACTAGTTGATGATAGGTAAGACTCATTTAAGTTCAGTGCAGATTATTTACTGAAAAGTGCTACATAATTTTGTTGTTATTTGGTACATTTCAAAGTCCAGCTTCTAGAAATTTAGTAAATTTATGAATATTGAATGATCTTTGAAACATGAAGGACTGAATCTCTGATAATGGAATATCATTGCATTGAATGATATGTCCAGAAAAAGCATTAATTTTGGTGGTACATGGACATATTGCAAAGATACTCATCATGGATACTAAAAACTCAAAGACAGATTCTATGCCAATTTGATTGTTCAGAGTTTACCTCCACAACAGTGAGTGAATTTTTTGACAGCAGGAAACTTTTCACTCTTCATCATTGCTGGCTACAGTGCCAAGAGATAGCATGTTTTAAACAAGGCATTATTAAATGTATGGATGTCTCTGGCGCTTTTGACTACTTTTCTATATGGAAGGTCCACTAAGACTTTGAGATGGAACCTCTTACTTGTATGTCCAAGCAAGTCATCTGAGTGGAAATAGAATTGTCACTGGAAACTGTATAGGGATTTTTGGAAGATGAGCTCAGTACATATTTATGAAATGTTTACAATGTGTAAGCCACTGTAGAACATACGATGGAGATTTGCTTAATTATATAATGAATGTATTTGTAGTAATGTTCACAATTTCTTTACAGATCCTGTTCTTCCAAGCTCTCATCCCTGAAACAGGTCTGAGAGAAGGGTAAATGGGGCACAGTAACATTGTAACTGAATTTGTCCTTCTGGGTCTTACTCAGAATCCTAAGGGGCAAAAATCATTATTGGTCCTGTTTTTACTCATCTACATCATGACTATGGTTGACAATCTGCTCATTGTGGTGACTGTTATTGCCAGCTCCTCACTGGACTCACCCATGTACTTCTTCCTTGCCTATCTTTCACTCATGGATGCCATTTATTCCACTGCAATTTCCCCCCAAATGATTTCAAACTTACTGTGTGGCCAACTTGTATGGGCAAGATTTTTATAGAACATTTATTTGATGGTACGGTGGTCTTCCTGCTGGTGGCAATGGGCTATGCTCACTCTGTGGCCATCTGTAAGCCACTGAGTTACTTGACCATCATGAATAGAAAAACCTGCATCTTGCTGCTGCTGGTGGTCTGAGTTGGAGGACTCATGCATTTTGTTGTTCAACTTCTTTTTGTGTATAGCCTCCCCTTCTGTGGCTCCAATGTCATCAACCACTTCATCTGTGATATGTACCCATTATTGTAACTTATCTGCACTGACACACACTTTATAAGATCACAGTGGTAGCCAATGGTGGTTCAATCTGCATGGTCATCTTCATCCTTCCACTCATCTCCTATGTGATCATCCTAAACTCCCTAAAATCTCAGTCAGGAAGGGAGGCACAAAGCCTTATCTACCTGCAGCTCCCACATCAAGGTGATTGTCCTTTGTTTTATCCCCTGTATTTTCATGTATGTTAGATCTATTTCCAACTTCCCCATCGATAAATCTGTGAGTGTGTTTTTTACCATTATCACTCTGATGTTGAATCCTTTAATATACATCTTGAGAAATTTTGAGATGAAAAATTTTATGGGAAAACTCTGCTGTAAAAAATATATTGTAGGTAGAATATGAATGTGTCACCCACACTGAGCATATTTGATGCTAATTCTAAACAGACAAATAGGCAGAAAATTCTCACAATGGGTGATTTAGTCAATTCAATGCATTCTCTATGGTTGCTTCTCTTGATTGATTCAAATGCATCAAAAAAGTAGAATAAAGTATTCTTTGAGGTGAGAATCAATCTAATAGAGAAATTCTGGTGGCTGTTTAGAAGACATAGGTGTTTGTCATTTTAAGTAAAAATATAACTAAGCTCACAATACTACTTAATTTTTCTCAGTATTTATTGAAATGTAGTTTAGAAGAAAGTACTTACATCTTTTGAAAATACTAAAACAATTTACTTTTGGTAATTTAATATCATCCCAATTGAGAAAGCAATTTGGCTAACAAGAAAAATTTCTGAGCTCAAGTGTTTTTGTTTGTTTTATTTTGTAACTTTGTTCTATCAACAGAGCAGCTTTCCTTAAGGGAATTATGCATTTTTTATGTAAGATTACTTCTGTTCCTCAGCTCAGTATCTATGCATGTACATTTTGGGATATCTGGTTGGAAAATGATACTGTGTTAGATGGGATGTGTTTGATGATGAAACCAGTTTCTAGGTCTTTATTATGGGAGAAATAATAATATACTTTGGCCTTGAGTATCATACTAACCCATGTTTTAAGCATATTTTTATGTTTTTCCCCACATGATATTATAGGCATTTTGGGCATCCTTAAAAGAATAGGGAGAACATTCACTTGTGTCTCCATGATGCTGAAAATGTGAATACAGAAATGTGTTACTTTGCATAAGCAGTATGTTCCCCTAAATTTGCATTAAACTTAAATAGTTTTTACATCTAGAAATAGTAATGATTTTGTGTTTCAATTTTATTTAAAAAACACCAAAATCTTTTTCTCGTATCCTGTAACATCCCAAAACCATGAAGTTGAAAGAGTTGTTTTTTAGTGTAATATCATCTCTACTTAGCAAAAGTTTACTTTTATAGCTAAAGCAAAAAAGTTTTAGAGCTTTTCTTATTTTTATATATTATTATTACTTTTCATGAATACTGAATAATATACACAATTTATTCTTACATTTTTGTAGCCTCTTACCTAGAATATTATCAATATCTCTAAAACTTCCTGTGTGCATCCTCAGATGCCATTCCTCTGCCTGTCCTCAGAAGTAATTACAATCCTGAACTTTTTTGTGAATCAAAAATTAAAATAATTTGCATATGCTTCTGTCATTAAAGCATATTAATTTTCTTATTCCTTCACTTTATTAAGATTATATTTTGTAACACTTGGTTTTCTGCATCTTATTTTTATCACTCAATGTTAACTTTTTATGATTTGACCATGTGACCACGTCACTCTAACCCAATCATTTCCCCTGATGTATATTATTCCATTATGAATATATTGCGGGCTATGTACACTGTTCTACGTCAGTGGTCAATGGGATAATTTTAGTCTTTGATATTGCAAACACAACTACTTTGGACAACCTGAAAAAATTATTTTATTTTCCGTAGGATGCTTACAAATTCACTTGTACAGATGATTGCAATTTTTCCCTAATGTTGTATTATCAGTTACAAATTAAAAGCAGTATGTAACTGTTCTGTTACTCTATATCCTTACCAAAACTTGTTTTAAAATTTTTTATATTTTTGCTAATCTGATGGGCATAAAAATGTGATTTCATTTTGGTTTTATTTTGCATTATTTATTGCTATTGAAGTTGACTGTGTTTTAACATTTAATGGACATTAATTATTTTCCCACTTGTATGAAATGTGTTTTCATGTCTTGCCAAGTTTTGTGCTGGGTTGTTTTTTATCTATTATTTTACACTGTTGGATATTTTTAGGTATCCTTGTAATAATTCCTTTTTGTTTATATGAATTATAAAAATCTTTTCCCAGATTAATGTTTTTCTACTTACATTTTGTAATTTTATTTAATGACTAAGAAATTTTTAATGTCATCAGATTTTTCAGTCTTTATATATAGTTAACCTATTGTTTGTCTTAAATAAGAAATCTTTTTGTAATCTCGGTCCAGGAAAATACTCTATATTATCTTCTGAACATATCAATTTATTTTGTGTTTTCATTTTCAACTTTAATCCATTTGTTGTTGATTTTTGTGTATACTGTTAGGTTAACATCTTATTTCATTTTTCCCAATGTAAACAAGTAGTTGTTTAAGAATTATTTATTGAATAATCCATTCTTTCCCTGTGTCATATATGGAGTTTTCATTTATGTCTGATTATCATTCTGCTTTATCTCTTTTGGTCAGGTAATCAAATGTTCTAACCATATGTTCATTTTCTATAACAATATTTATAGTAAGATTTCAAGTCTGACAAGAAAAGTACCCCCCAACATTATTCTTCTGTTAAATAGATTTAGTGATTTGGAGCCTTTGCTTATCCATAGGCATTTTAGATTCAGCTTGTCACATTAAAAAAAAAAAAGGTGTTGGGATTTTTATTGGAATTGCACTGATGCTATCTATATATTTCTTAAGAATTGGCATCTTAATTGTATTTCATCTTTCTACCCATGAATGTAACATATCTCTCCATTTATTTAATGCTCTTAAGTTTTGAAAAGTTCATAAAATATTTTTTCATATTTTTAATAGATTTCTTTCTAGATATTTTAATTTTAATTTTTGTTGTGCTTACACACAGCTTTAACTAACTTAGATTTTATCAATATTTGTAATCTTTTCCATATGGAAAAAAATTATAACTTACTTTAAATCAACAATTTGTATTCATTTTCTAAATAGTGAAGTATTTTGCCATTTGTATTTTTAGAAATTGCTTTTCCATATACTTTACCTAATTTCATTGGCATGTTAAAAATCTTTATATTGATTTTTAAAAGATTTTATATATTATAATGTAATAGAAAACTTTTTCTTTGATAGTATTTTGTAGTGTAAAGGGGTATACTTTTTATTTCTATGTTGCTTCAATCTTTTATGAGGATGGCAGATTAACCTTGTAAGTACATGCTATTTCTATGATCTGACTCTCATTTGAGAGATGAAAGACAAGTTGAAGACTTTTTCACTGATGAGCATTTATGTTCCTTAAAGTTCTTTGGATAGTTTCAAATCCTTCCAAGCTTTCTTTAGCACTCACTATCACAAAGATTTTAATAGCCAGCACTATAAAAGTCAAATGGTCTCAACAAACTAAATTTTGATACATGGCCTCAGACAGTTTTCTTGAGCTGTTTTTCTATCATGACACATTGCCTAGTTATCACACCCTCTGGAGAAAATTCCAGGAGTTATCTTTCCCATTCCATAGGTGTATTGTGAGATTAAATTTGAATTGCTGAAAGAAATACATTTTAACCTATGCATGTAATTAAATAAGTGAAATTATTTTCATCATTATCATGTTAGTTTATTCCATAATCAGAGCAATAAACAATTGCCTTGTGGAAGTACTGAACATTTCCTCTGGTGTGAGGTTCCATTATTATACTAGGGTTTATAACAGTCCTGCATGCATACCTGAATACAATATGTAAAATTACAATCAACATAAAGGATGGCTTGGTAAAGAAACATAATATTATGGTGAAAAATTTAATAATCAGATAGTTACCTACATATATGTCTACTTTTTACAATACCAAATATCCAGAAACTCCATACTAGGTTTAATTGTTATCAAATGTTCAAAATCATAGTGTCATTTAATTAGTTTATAATTTAATTAATTTGACTCATTTTGTTCTCTTGTTATTCTGATTTGTCTTCAGGTAGACTTATGGATGGATTTGAAAGTTAAAGATGAAATGTTGTAAAAGTTCTCCTCCGATGTTCAATTAAGTAACATGGAATAATTGGATGGCTGGAAAGTTCTACTAATAATGGTGAAATACTCCTGAGGTCTCATTAGCCACAGCTAAGAAACTTCACTTAAAACATGATATGTGGTAGCACGTTTAAGACTCAAGGGAACGGTATTATCCATAGGTGCCATATATAAATGAATAAAGAGACTTATTGTAGCTGAGCTAGTTAGCATTTTAAATCTTACAATTTGGCTTCTTTCTGTGTTAACTAATAGCTGCCTGGGGCCTTGGCATGGAACTGTGTCAAACAAGTTCATAGGGGAATTTTATTTCTGGAAAGCATATGATTATAGATAAATTCTTGATTTAAATGGACCTTAAAAATAATATAATTTTACCCTAACTCACTGTGGCCCCAGCAATTTGAAGTTTAAATACCTTCAGCATGCAAGCTTCAAGGAAAAGAGAATCACCCTAATCTTAGCAGTTTACATGCAGCATCTTGGGATCCTTATCCTTTTCTTTCCCTATTGATATGTAATTAACTTACTATCATATTATGCACTCAAATTTGTATCCAAATTTTCCTACTTAATATTACAAGATAAGAATTTTCCTACTATATTACACAATATTGAAAAAAAAATTTTTAATTTACACATTTTTGGAAGCAATGCACTCTATTTTTACTTAACCATTTTTCTAACGTTGGACAGTCCATGTATTTTCTAAATTTTTACAACTAATAACTCTGGAAAATATTTGTCAATAATGATTTTCTTTTTTAAAAATATTTTCCTTTATTGTCTATTCCTAGGCTGAAGATTATTGATTCAAAGAAAATAAAGACAGTTATTTCTATTTCTTCATAGATATTTCTAAATCATATTTGCAAATAATATCTTATTTCTACTTTTTGAACACCATATCCTTTTTCAGATGTTTCCTCAGGGGAGTCAACCTATTATAAGAGAATAATGCATATTCTCTTGATAATGATGGATGATGGGTGTTATGAGAGAATGGGGAGAGATAGGATGAAAATGCCTATAGCAGAAACATAAATCATGTAGGAAGATAATTCATCTTATGGATGTTTGAACAATTGCTGTTTGGTAATAAAATACTGGGAGTGGAGAGGGAGCACTAAAGACATTTAACAAGGACTTCCTGTCTTTTTGCATATAAACATAAATTTATATGCATAGTAAGAGTCCAATAAATAATTGTTGGATTAGTGAACATGTAAGCAACAGGTGTATTTTATAAATGTGTGTTTGTGTGTATATGTGTGTATGTATATATAAATATATAGTATTTTATCTATCTATAAGCTGTCTGTCTATCTATCTATCTATCTATCTATCTATAATTTATCATCTATCTATCTATCCATCTTACTTTAAAAACTTCTTTCTGTTCACCAGGTTAAACATACATTTAAAATTTTGAAAGAAAGGAATAAAGGGTTTCCTTTATTTTAAAGACTTTCATAGAATGTAGACCTTATCAAGAGGTTTGTTTTTAGTAATTTTTTAACACCTTTCTACTGAAACTGTACATTTAATGAATGGAAATATACCAAATTGTATGTGAAACATAATTTTGTAAAATAAACCACATTAATTAAACAGCATTATAATTAACTTGGAAATCAAATAACCTGGTAACACATTCTTTCCTAGAGGGATTTAATATTTCTATACTTACCCTATAGAATATGTTACAAAATGTTAAACTGGGATGTAGCCTTCTTTCAAAAATTTATTTATTTTTTTTAATGTTTCTCATAGAGTGGGTAGTGATAAACAGAGCAGGTTGACAAGACCACTTAAGTTCCTAGGTTTATGGACTAAGAAACAGGTATATTCTTTCAGATGGAGATTTAAGAAGTGTGGCAAATCTCCAAGCATTTATTCATCATTTAATAAGTTCTAGGCATCACAGACACTACTGGCATTCAACTCTGCACAGTGAAGAAACAGATGTTAATAGCATGTGCTGTGGTAGGGAGACGAAGTGTGTTTTCAATTACTTACAAACTTCCTTAATCTGCAGTTTATGACATTTCTTGCCCAATGAACAATGTCTTTCTTTTCACAGTTAGAGCTGTTGGTTCAAATGTCAATTCTCCTGGAAGGTGGAATAAGACTTTATGGTTTGCAGCATTTGGAGATTACAAAATATATTTTACAGTCCCTATTAGTAGGCTCACAGGTGCAGAAGAGGACTTGGCAGATATGATTTAGCAAATTCAGAGTTGGAACAAAGAGAGGCTACAGGTCTCCTCACACATAAAGCCCCATAGTTTCTCAGTAGATTTTAGATAAAACGGTTCCCTATAAAAGATGTTTTATAGGTGATAAATGCAAGGTGTTTTAAAATAAGGAAACAGCATCATGTAGGATGTGGGTATGAATAATTGAAGTGATTACTTGTGTGAAGGGGGCCAAAGATGAACTCCACAATTATGGTGACTGCTTTCTACAGTTAAGTATCTTTCTTTTTCTCTTGTAAGGGATTCAGGCCTCAGGAAGGTGTTACTCCCTGAATGGCTCATCTCATGCCTTCCAACAAAGTGATGAATTTAATCTCTTGGGACTCACACACAATCTACAATTGCAGAAGATACTCCTCATTGTCTTTTTACTCATTTTTTCTCTTTACACTGCTGGCCAATCTGCTTATTGTCCTCACCATCTCTTTCATCCCCACACCTTCTGCTCCTATGTACTTCTTTCTCACCTACATGTCTTTCATAGATTCCCTCCTACATGTCTGTCACCACCCCCAATATGGTCATTGACCTGCTTCACCAAAGGAGAAGCATCTCTTAGGGTGGTTGCCTGAATCAGCTCTTCATGGAGCACTTCTTGGGAGGATCAGATATCCTCCTCCTCATTGTTATGGCTTATGACTGCTATGTGGCAATCTGCAAGCCTCTGCACTATATTGCCATCATGTGACAGGGGCTCTGCCACCTCCTGGTGTTTTGGCCTGGGTTGGGGGATCCTCCACACCATGATGCAGATTCTCTTTACCATCAACTTGCCTTTTTGTAGTCCCAATGTCATTGACCACTTCATGTGTGACCTCGTCCCACTGCTGAAGCTTGCCTGCAGTGACACCTACATGCTTGGGAGGTGGTGGCTGCTAAAAGTGGGGATATGTGCTTGCTCATTTTGTCCATGTTACTTATCTCCTATGTTGTCATTCTGCACTTCCTGAAATCCCGTGACTCTGACATATGGCATAAAGCTCTCTCCATATGTGGCTCTCAATTTACAGTAGTTGTACTCTTTTTTGTGCCCTGCATATTCACCTATATGTGTCCCATAGTCTCCTACTCAGTAGACAAGTTAGTGACTGTGTTTTTTCCAATCCTCACTCCCATGTTAAACCCTATCATTTACACAGTCAGAAACACAGAGTTGAAAAATGCCATGAGGAATTTGTTGAAGACAAGAGTAATTTAGACTGGTTATAATGCTAAAAAAGTGATGAAACATAAAACCATATTGGAAAATGTGAAAGAGGATGATCAAATTTTGTAGGTAATTGACCATTAAAAGATAAGAGACTAACTTTTATGAGCATTTAATAGTGACTAGAAACTTCATTAGCTGCATTTGATTGCTTTTCATGTACTTAACCATGGATTCAATGTTCATGTATGACATTCATCTTCTAGGATATGCAATGGAAAGAACTATAAATCTTCAGTTTGATGATTCTAAAGTGTGCTTTGCTCCAGGGGCTCACTGCTGTTTTACTAAATTTTTCACACATTTGTTACTTGAGTGAAAGGACACTTCCAAAGAACCTTAGCCTCAGAACTTCCTTTATTTTGTCTTTGCCTCTGGTGATGCAAAAAAGAAGAAATCCTAGGATGGATATATGGTTGCAGTGAGCAGTTGGGGAGAGAAAGAACCACCAATATTGTTGTTGTTGTTTGTTACCATAAATCATGCAAAAGAAAAAAAGAAAGGCACCAATAAAATGAAGAAAGTAAAAATTCAAAGATTATCTGTAAATTGTTTTCTTCACACAAAATCTAAGTCTGACAATTTTATTTTACCTTTAATTTGGTCTTATTTATTCAAATATCCTCATGGTTCACAGTTTTTCTTGACTATAAAGGAAGTTTTTTTTAATTCTTACCAAGACTTAAAAAAAAACATTTGAAGCAATAAAGGTAAACATCCCTTTATTTAATGTCAATAAAAATGGTAAGCTTCCAAAGCCATCGTTCCATAAGTGTAATATATATATTTGCATTAAATGAATTTTTTATTATCTATCATGCATAATCACTTCAATTAGCTGATTTAATCCATGTACTAAATTTATAGTTACAAAATTACTGTCTCCATTTACAGAGAAGAAAATTGAAGCTGAGAGGTTGAGTAATTTACTTGCTTTGGTAATACAGCAAGAGATTAAGCTACCGAATGCAAATCCAGGTCTTCTTAATCTCAATCCTATTCTCTTTCAAAAAAACCACAGATGACTGTAGTATGTTTATGTGTATAGATAAGAAATTTATATTCATTCTTAATAATGTACTTTATCCTTCTAGAAAGATGATGCTCAATTTGTTGCAGCCTTTTCTCATATGTAGCAATGTCTTTCAACAATAATTTTCCTCTTTATACATGAAAAATATAGGATCATTCTAAATTACTACATAATTTATGAATCAAACCTTCTCTGACTATAATGCTCCAATTTGCATTATTTCTCACAAATATTCCCTTTCTCAATAGTATCTTAAGCTACTTCCTCCATTATTTGACCATACAGGAATGCCAGACCAAGATACATCTGCTCTTTGGTGTGACTATGTTTTCTAGCTTATGCAGAGCTAGCTCGAGTTCATATGAAACAGAACCTGTTAAAGGTCTAGGCCTGGGTCACAATATAATCAGCAGTTAATCTACTCAAATGGCCAAACTTGTAATCGCTGGTGAGAAATTTCAAGAGAATCTGGACAAAATGATTCATGGTTCATGTTACTTTAAGACTGTTAGATAAGAGATGAGAATGGATCAGCAATAAGTACAGAGGTTTTGAGGAAATGCCATTCCTACTTTATGACAAAAGGAAGGATTTGAAGAGGGAAATCAAGACCAATGACTGTGTTTTAGGGGAGAAACCAAGTCCTGAATGGAGGAGTGATATCATTAATGAGACACAAATTATAAATTGTCAACAGCAAATTTGGAATATGTAGGAACTGAAGGAGGAAATGTAAAGCCATCTGACAATCTCAATAGCTGGAATCTTGCAGTTTAGAAATGATATTAAGGAATTAGATATTTCTTTACACACTATCAACAATCTCTCATAGAGACTAACTTTAATCTGTTTATTCCTGGTACTTTAAAAATAAAACAACATAAAAGGAAGTATGTATATTTTCTCATAAAAATGAATATGATAATTAATATTTGGATCTGATGTGTGAGAATACTTTGGTTGAATCTGCACATTCAATTCAGTCAAATTAGTAAAGGATTATTTAACTGAGGAGAGAAGGCTAATCATTGTTGAATTACAATTATCAAGCATACAATTAGTTAGGTTCTTTGCATAGTTTAACGCTCTAAATCTAGTGGCACATATCATTAGATAGCTCTTTAAAATGGGGTTCAGTGGTGTTACACAACAATCTCAAGTCTTTTAGACCTGCCTCCTTTATTCTTCCACTTCACCTACTGTGACTTAGCATGATGAGAAATACTCAAACACTGACATTTCCTTGGCTATATTGTAAAGATTATTCTTGAGGCTTTATTTCTTATTTTGGGAGGTTCTGTTTTCTTCCCTTCAGCTTTCCCTTGACACCACCTTCCCAGAGTACTTATATTCTCTTATTCTGCTTGCATCAGGGAAAGCCATCTGATACTGTCATTCCCACAGATGAATTACACTTAATAAATATATGTATATTTAAAAAGTGGGATACAATGGGCTTAAAGAATGAATATTTTATGGCTGACTTTCAAAGAAAGCAACACACGAATGTGAGTGAAGTTTGGAGAAAAAATAAACAACTCATCTATAGAGGGACTTGATACTCTATTTGGGCATGAAAGTAGCACATTGAAGAGCTAAATAGTATTTATTTAGGGATTTTCACATTGTTATTCAATACTGTGTTCACATATATTGCTTGAAAATGTAATGAGAAATGACTCTGTGGTCAATTCATTTAGAAAATTTTGTCTGATTTTGTATATAAAATAAATATTTCTTGGTACCTTCAGTGTGTCAGACAGTTTTAGGGACTGGGTATAAAATGTAGAAAACTACAGGTAAGGTTTGTGTGGAACTTAAAGTCTGGTGGGGATAATTAACAGGTAAAAGTTAAATAAATAATATGATTTTGTTAATGATAAGTATGATAAGAAAATGTTGATGCAGAAGAGAAAAACTGGAATTTTGTAGTTGAGACACAGCTAGAACTTTAATTAGACCTAAGTTTAAAGGACTACATTACCTTTTCTTTTTTCTACAGTTAGACTTCCTAAATGCTTACATTTGCAATGGGGATGATGTCTCTCCCAAAAGGGTAAAAATTGGCTGTTGGTGAATGAGAACATTTTGTTTTCTTTTTTACATATAAGGCACAGATATATATATACACAAACACACACACAACATAAATAGGTATATAGTATATCCATGGTATTAAATATTCTGAGAGGGTTGATTAGGAAAAATGTCTAAAAAGACTACTTAAGGTGTGACAAAGAAAAGATGGTTGAGAAAGACTGCCATGACACATGTCTGAATGTTTAGGCAAGAACATAGAGTAATTTCAGAGTTGTAGTAAAGATGATCCAGTTGTAGAGGTCAGCTCATCACCTATGAGGATTATATTCTGTAAACTTGAGAATCTTCTCACTCAAGAGAGTTCTCAGGATGTTAGGTCAAATGTGTCAATGAACCAATTATAATATAACCTGTGAAGTATATTGTAAATATAGGATATTGTTTTATTATTGAAGGTAGAAAAAGAATGAAGGTTAACCCCAAATATTTCTAAATTTTAAACACAGTGTTTGAGAATATTATTTATTATGAATAAAAGAGAACTTAGTTTTATTTTTTCTGGCTCAGATACATGTTTTTAATCTTTAATAATGGTAACTATCCTGCAGTCAGATTGACATAATTTAATAAAAGTCTTAGGTGAAATGAACTCTCTACTGGGTGACTGAAAAAATTCAGTCCTGGATTTTTTCACTCTTGCTAGGTGGCCAAGAGTTAATCATATTGCCTTTTCTTTATCCATATGATCAGGTGAATGGATCAGTGTGTGGCTATTCTCTTATCAAAGGACAGAGCTTATTTCTGAGTCAACTAATTGAATGGTTAACATCATGATTTGGTTTTGTGCTTGTGAATTATTAGCTTGGACTGGCTCCAGTGAACCTGTGCCCCTGGGAACCAACTGTCACTGTAGGGGTGGGTGGGAATTCCCTATCATTGTGATTAGTGCATCAGTCAGTAGAGACCCAAACTCAAAGGGATGCAATTGGAATGATGCAAGCTTGCACATTTTCACCACTTATGAAAATGGCACTGTGCCCTCTTTTAGCCCAGACTCATTACCCAAAGGAGAACATCTAATTAATGATGTTTTTTTTTAAGATGTGAATTGCAAAGTATTTTCAAAATAAGCTCAAAATACAACCAAATGACAGTCACAGTCCCTTGAATGATTTTATAAATATCTTGCCTGGCTTGCTTTTTTGGCAACCTTGACTATTTAGATGACATTTAAATTCTTTTGATAACTCCAAAGATTGTTTCTTATTTAAGTCCTTGGGCAATTAGAGTAGCTGTTTTAAATATCTTTTAAAAATCACTGGGTATTTAGTTCTGTCAAAATAACTTCTCATTAAATGTTTGGATAATTTGTTCCTTGGGTAGGACCTGATTTACTCAATCCACACTTGGAATAACCAAGGTGAAACTCTAATGTGTCATGATTCCTAGCTCTTCTGTAAAAGAGCTACATGTGAGTAAATTCTCATTGGGATCAGATATTTAGTTATGCTGATTTGATCCTAGAAAATTGTTCTGCAAAATTTTCCACCTTCTACCCACTGGTTCTATTGGGTAACTGGCTGGGATTTGAGAGCTCACAGAAATGACCCTATGTTGAGTTTTGGAAATGGCCTTAGAAGCTTATTGAATATTAAACAAGTTCCTATTAATTTGAGCTGCTATATTGAAATTGTTGAAATAATATTATTTCATAACAATGCACAAATATATGATAATTAAAACATGTTAATAATTGAACTGTTTTATCTGTTTATACAGATTGTAGTCACATTATGAAGAGTCTTGAGCTATGAAAAAATTTTAGCTTGATTTAATTTTATCTCTTTTGAAAAAATATCAAAACATAAGTGTCTTTTGGCCTCTATCCAGATCATGAAATTGAGCAAATAAAAGTGTGTTTATCTGTTTCAGAGATTATGCTATAAATAAGGGGAGGCATGGAAATAGCTGGTGTGTCTAGTAGACACTTCAGAGAGATTTTCTGATTCCCTGTTTTCATTCATGTCTTTATTTCTCTGTCTCTGATATCTATCTATCTATCTATCTATCTGTCTATCTATCTATCTATCTATCTATCTATCTTTCTACTTTCATTTTGTCCCAAGGTACTCTAAGTTTTATTTTTCTACTAAAAACATGTGAGAAGGAACTTATTCAGTATTTTTCTTTGTTTTAATTAATGATATATTAGACTTCTTTTTCATTTTTAATGTATGGATGAGATGAAAATTTTCTGTACTTCTCTACCAATATGTATATAAAAGCACAAACATTTTTTTGTGAGGAGCACTGCTGCTCTGCTTATAAGTGTGGTGGTAGTGATATTGGGGAATATGCAGATAATTTGCTTGGAGAAAGAATGGTGAAATCATGAAAGGTTGTTTATGGATTAACCCCCTTCCTGAAGAATTCCATGAAAACATTAAAATTGGGTCTAAAATGGTATAATAATTTCCATTCTATAAAGATGTCATTGTAGATAATTCCATCTCCACTAACCTTGTCTAATCTTTCAAGAAAAGCAAAGTAAATTATGGAGACTTACCAAAAGAAATAGCCTGTTTAAAGGCCTTAATAAGAGACATGACTATTGATGGTGCAGGTACTCAAAGAATAGACTTTCCAAGGGACACAGGAGCACTGCTGATTCACTGATGGTAATCCAAGGCACTCCCTAAACAATTGCTAACACCACTTATTATCCAGGATTTTATTGGAGAAATTATCTCCATAAAAAATTCAGATTCATAATAAGCACACCTACTGTAAAATCAAATTCCTAGATTCAAGTCCAGGCTCTGTTATTATTAACTGTATGGCCTTGAGAAAATTAATTATTTTTCCCTTTCTCAGCTGTACAATGTGCTTCATCATATGCAGATATGAGGATTAAATAATATAATATGTGTAAATAACTAGCAAAATGCCTGGTCCAAAGCAGGTGTTTAGCAATTTATTATTATTATTATTGTAGTTTGATATGGATATCTGCATATAGACAGTATGTCTCTAGAAATATTAAATTGTAATTTATTTGGTTTTATCTGGAGAGCAATAATAATTTCTTGCTTATATCATCTTGTTTTTGGCATCAGCAAAATTATATGAATGTATGAACGAATGACTTAATGAAATCAAATTAAAATGAGTTATTTTTCATAGTATTATTTGGTGAACTTAATTAAGATTGATAATATTTAGTGTTAGTAAGGCTGTAAGGAAAAATGACCCTTTAGAATACTATTGTTGGGGGAAAAATCTGGTATAGAATTTTGTGAGATTAATGTTACAAAACATGTTAAAGTTAAAATATGCATACTTTGACTTGGTGCTGATGTTTCTTGTAATTTCTCCAAGAGAAATATTCAAACCTAGTAAGTAAAGATGTCTGTAAAGTGATATTTATTGCAGCATATATATAAGGCAAAGTATTAGAAATAATGTAAATATCAGGCAAAATAAACTGGTTAACTGAATTATGGTACAACCATAAAATGGAATAATATATAGCAATTAAAATGGATAATGATTCAATATTGAAGTCAAATAATGTCCATGCAAATTGTTAAATTAAAATATTCAAGTACTAACACAAAATATGTATTCTGATAATATTCTTACATATTTTTATATAGTGTAAGATAGATAAATGAATATACATATACAATAAACCTACATAAAAATGCATATCTGAAGATCATGAACTTAACTGCTAATACAGGGTCGAGTGAGTGCTTGTGGTTGGAATTAGTCCTTTGACTTTAAACTTTCAATTACTCTACCATTCCAAATTTTTAAAAATTAATTAATTTCTTTATTTCTCCCCCATCATTATCTGATCTCTCTGTCCATTCACTGTATGTTCTTCTGTGTCTGCTTGTCTTCTCTTTAGATGACACTGGGAACCAATCCTGTGATGTTACAGAGTGAGAGAGGCACTCAATCTCTTGTGCCACCTCAGCTCCTGATCTGCTTTGTCTCTTATTGTCTCCCCACTGTGTAACTTTTTGTTGCATCATCTTGCTGTGCCAGCTTTCTGTGCAGGCCATCACTCTGTGTGAGCCAGTACTTGTGCATGGGCCAGCACTCCACATCGGCCAGCTCTCCACATGGGCCAGCACTCCGTGTGGGCCAGCTCTCCTCTCAGGCCAGCTTGCCTTCATGAGGAGGCCCCAGGAACTGAACCCTGGGCTTCCTAAATGGTAGACAGGCACCCAATCCCTTGAGCCACATCTGCTTCCATTTACTTCTATTATTTATAAAAATAGCAATAAAAAACCCTTCAGTTTTATTCAAATGACTTCTTTTTGGTTAGAACTGCAGGATATTTTAGAAAATGGTTTATGAAGATTTGACTTTTAAAGTCAATTCAAATCTTGCATACTGATAAGGGTTGATGAGTCATGATATCCTGTTAGTCAACTGGTCATTTAATAGAAGTAGACACATTTTTTGGAAACCTAAAGACAAAGGATCTGTTTTAAAATGGTGATTGGCATCATTCTCCTCATCCTGGTAAAAGAAATGGATGCTGCTCTAAGCATCCAAATGATTAAAAAATCATTTAATATTTATAACCACCATTTCAGATAGGGAACATTAATTTCCCATTTTATAGAGAATAAAACTGAAGCACAGAGAGGTTGTCAGGCATAGAGTAGGTACTTAGCAGGAAGAACCAGGAATTTTACAGATTTCGTTAAGACTAAAGTTCTCACTACATTTTCCCAAAATGAACTGTGGTCTAGCTAGGCACATCTACTCAAGGCAACCTGTACCTATGAGTGTATGTGAATAAGTTTTCATGTTATGCCCACAATATGATAGTCACTTTAATGTCTAAATGTCTATACTATATTTTTAGTATACTTTAATGTTTATAAGTTAATACATTACATTTATACCATAATGCCAGGCACTTTCTATTTGTGATATAATAATACTGAAAACAAACAACTGAAAATTCGAGGAAATGTATTACCTTTAGTCAATTTCATCCCTGGAAGGTCCATAGCAAACTCAGGTTTATGTGATGTCAAAGTCCATATCTTTGGCTATGTACAACACATTTGCCCTTTATCTTTTCATGCCTTGTCATTCGGTTGCCCTTACTGTTCACTTTCCTTTCAATTTTCTAAATTATCATATCAAGGCCTAACCCTTTCATCTTCTTTAAAATGCATAGATCACTCTGGTATCTTTCAATTCTGGAACTTATGTTGTTTGCACATTGTTTCATTTGTGCTTATTCTGTTTCCATCTTTAAGTAAATCATATTTTCTCATATTCCCAAAACTGTCTGCCACACTACTAAACTTTACAAATATTTACTCTCTAGGTAATAGACAATTGAAGGAAATATAATTTCCCACTTCTTCATTTGAACAGTACTGTGAAAGATGGTTTTTCACTTGGTGTCACTACAGAAAGTAAAAACAATGTTATAGAGAGGGTTTGATAGCAATGATTCAACCCTGAACTGGAAGTCCAAGGTCTGGTGTAGCAGATGGGTCTGATTAATGCATGCCTGTGATTGTAAATGGTAAGGATGATAAATTGGATCTTTAAGCCTAAATGCCAATGGAGCAGCTAAGCTCTCACAATAGCAAGCTCATTTAGGGAGGCAGGGATTTACACCATTGTGGTTGGGGACCCATAGTTCAATGCAAATGCAGTTTTGTTTGTATGAATTCAATTTCATGGGTTTAATCAAATGACTAGTGTGTACATAGCACAGCATTAAGAATTTAGTGAAATAAGACTAAATTAGCTATGCTTCAGCATCCATGTAAAGAGATAAGACCAACATGCAACTGAAATAAAAATTGAGCTAAGATAATTTAAGATAATTTAATTACTGCCAACATTGTACAAAAGTATACAGGTGCATGTAACAAGCCTTCAAGGTTAAAGTGGCAAGAGGGAATATTGGGAGGAAATGAGGTGAATGGTGATAGATTTGGTTGATAGCAAAGGACATGTTCAAAGACAGCAGGAATCAGCAGCTTATAGCGATGAAAAATAATCATGAAAATATTTCAATAGTGCTCTCCATAGAATCTCATGCTTGTTACTAACTTTGATCTTCACAACAAGTTGTGATGTAGAATGTAAAATTCTTAGAGGGGTGCAGAAATAATGATGCTTAGCAACCTGAGATATGAACCTGCCAAGTCTTTAAGCAATTTTCATAATTTCTCTGGCCCTCATCCACTGCATCAGAAAAAACAGCATAATAATAATTCCTACCTCATATTATTTCATTGCATTTAAAAGAAAAAATAAGGACTTCATTATTGCATTATTTTATTTTTGCAGGATTTTAAGGTTAGGAAAGTTGATATGTAGCCAAAAAGTGACCTGACTGGCACACAAAGCTAAGTCTGATCAATCTGAATCCAAAGCCTTTGCCACTGTATAAAAAAGGTTGAGGTGTGTATTTTGGCAGTAAGAGATGGGCCTGTCTGTGGTGGGAGGGAGAAGTACAAAAGAGAAGGGTGATTGTATTGGTGAGAGTTTTGAATGTCAGGCTGAATTTAGATGTGTACTAGTAGTCAAAAAGGAAGTGTGGTATACTCATTGATTTTAAGACAGAAGGAACATTTTTATCAATTCTACTGCATGTTTTCAAAAAATATTTCATCATGAGATGACTCAAAGGAAATAAGTATTTGGAATTGCAAACCTAGAGCTGAGCTGCTAGGTTTGAAAGAGGCAGCATCCCTGAGATGCCTTCTTTGAGCCTCTGATGTTCCAATGATAAACCCCAATTACTATTGAAGAAGATACTGAGATCCAGAGCATAAAGGGTTAAGCATTTTAAAAGCATACTTGCTGGCAGAGAATCATTAGTAAATGTCTCCAAGGACACTGCATACTGCAGATATCAGTAGGAGGAGGCAGAGCAGAATGAACTCACCACACAAATGTTATTGTCTGAATTCTCAAGAAAGATTGTCTGGGAACTCAGAAACAGGTAGTGCTCTCATGCGCCAAGCTGAGAAACTAGTGATAACCAAGGCATTTAGGGCAAGTAACAATGTTCATACTTATGCTTCTTAGTAGACTGCCATAGAAGGAAGTGTTCTTGCTGAAGTAAGAGCACAACAGATTGTAGGCAAGGTAAGGCTATTCTGGGAATAATATGCACTGTTGTAACCTGAGTAAAAGAAATGGTCACAGTAATCTCAGGGTTGTTTTGCCTGAGTGAGCTGCAGCCCTCTGCTTCACATGCATCAACTTGTCTGACTCTTCCTTTGCGCTTCACACTGACAACAACATACTGGCGCCCAATGTGGGACACGAGGTGAATTAGGAATCTTGTTGACAGAACAGGTGTTTAAGTGCTGCACGGTTGGTACTCAGAGTCACTGGGAAAAGCAGAGATTATGTGTAATTTCCCATCCCAGATTGAAGAATATGCAGGGATTTTGAAATCTCAAACCTGATCTTAAAGAAATGCCTGTTCCAAAAGATTTAGTGAGATTAATATTAGGAAAATCTAGCATCAGTTACAGGAGCATCACTATTCTGTCAGAAGCGTTAACTAAGATAGAGACAACATTCCACCCACAACTTTGTAAACCTCCTACTGCCCACATAATGATAAGGCTGTGGGATGATAGGGGCTAATAGAATTAAACCACTAGAGGAGTAGAAAATCTTGGCAACTTTAGTGTTTTCTGTTTTGTTCCCATGCTGATTCTGGTTGGGCCAGTGTAGCCAAATTGATAAAATTAGTGCAAAAATTTTTTATTAAGGTGTTAAAAGGAGCTTTTAGTTTTAAATCACTAGCTTACTCCTGAACTTTAAGCCTAAGTGTACTCTTAAAAAGTAATAATCCAAAATATACATGTTAAATATCTGTATAAACTGCTAAATTAAAGCTTAAATGTATTTATGCTCTTTAAGTTGTCCTAGCTGGTTGCTGATTATGAACAAAAGTGTTTCAAAGAACAAGCTTTTATATTACAGGTAACACAGCTTCCAGAAAAAATCTTAAAAACAGTAAAATCAAAGATATGAAATGATAGAGGGCTTGAAGACAGCCATACCAAAAAAGTGAAAATTATGGGTCAAATTAGTAAGCTTAATGTTTCTGTTGGTGTGTCATAATTCTTTTTGTGTTTGTCTGTTTGTTCAGTGTCAGAGTATATTTTGATACCTCTGGATGGTAATATTAAATTGATACATGAAAATTCTTACAAGAGCTCTACTAAAATTTGGTAAATTTGTTTAAGAGAATGTGTTCTGTGAAGGTAAAATTTGTCTTGAGATAAAATAACTGTAGTCTATGTGGTTAAAAATAGTTATGGGGAGTTTGAGGAAGCACTGTATAAATGGAAATATTTAAATGTCTAATTCCAATAAGTCATTATTAAACAGAAAACCAAATTAATAATAATAATAAAAGTAACTTCATAACAGGAAAACCTGTCAGCAGCCAGCCTCCCCTGCCTACTTGCCTCTAAAGGACTGTTTCTAGTGTTACATGCTACTAAGTATTTAAAATGAAAAAAAAGTTATATTTGCATACAATCAATTTAAATTATCATTTTAACAAGTTTGTTTAATGTTGATGGTAATTGTATGTTGTAAGAAGTTTGCTTGAAAACAGTTTCGAAAATCATTGTTTTAACTTAAGTATGAAAGGTATATAGAATGTGTTTTTATTATTAAAGAAAAAGACAATAATTTTGTCCTAAAATAAAATGACTGGTTGTTAAGAAAGAGTAAAATGTGGGGCAAAAGCTAAAGAAATACAGAAAGCACAAAAGGTGTGTGGAAAAGGAATTCTTGTGGTCAAAGTTAAGTAAAATTTGATGAATCTATCTATAAAGTTTTAAAAGCTTTGGTATCTGATAGTATACTGATGCAAAATTCAAATTTTGTTCTTTTTCAAAGCTTCTCAAGTCATCAATTTGTTTTAGTAAAAGTTTACAAAAAAGGTAACTAATCAGTATGCAATAAAGCTTCTTGACTTTAGCCTTATTGTTTCTGTGGAGAAACAAGTCTTATCACTTTTAAAAGAACATAATGTCCAAATCTGCTCTCTCAAAGTTAAATTCAGCAGAGCTCATGCCCCACCTATTCAAAGGGGCCCATGCATCTCCTATGCAGAAAGGCTCATGTGCCTCCAATTTAAAGTTGCACAGCTTTTGCCTATATAACTTCACTGGTTAGAAATCTTGTAAGAATAAAAAATAAAAGTTTATTCATTGGATGTGTGCTGATTAAAAATCTTGTTATTGCCTGTTGTTGTATAATCTACTATAGTTATGAATAATGTATAATATACTTAAATACTAATCAAAACTTCAGTACAATACATTGCATATGTAAGTAATTTAATAATTTGTATATTACACATAGAGGTATTTTATTAAGTATATATATCAATCTGTTTTAAATTTGAACAGTCCTGAAACTGAATATATTAAGAAAAAGTTTAGTAAGTATTATTCCAGCCTAAAAGTAAAGCATCATGCAGAAAACTTTATTAATCAACAAACCAATGCCTTACTAGTTAACAATTTTCATATTTCAGGAAAAATATTGAAAATTAAAATAGTAAGCACATCAAGGATGTTTTGTAACAAATTAAAAAATAAAATAAAATAAAGTAAATTTCGGTGGGTGTTGTATTCCTCCCTGGGGGAGTTGGCCACTTTCCTGGGAACTGATGCATAAACCGTAAAATGTACTGCCCAGGGAGTGTTGTGTTCCTTCCTGAGGAGCCTGGCCCCTTCCTCAGGAATTAGCAAAATACTCACAAGTTCGCATCTATATTATCAAATTTATTAATTCTAAAGACAGTCAAACAAAACTCTAGTATCAGTTGCTACTTCAACACTTTCCAGCAAAAAGCTAAATATTGGTAAGTATATATATGAAACTGCTCTATTTATCTGTCAATCTGTAACATTGTTCAATATTGACTTAATCTTTTAATTAGTTATGTTATTTAAGTTTCTCACCCTAATTGTTAGTATAAGCCTATTAAACTGAATATATATATTAACATTTATTTTATATCTATCCAAAACTCTAGCCAACAATAAGCCAAATATATCAGTATATTAGACAGCTAGTTTAGTGGAAGAATAAAGATAATAATCAATGGGAGAAGGCAAAAGTTAAGTAGAATATAGGGTCGAGGTTTTGTTCTTATCATTATAGATAAAGGAGACCAGCTTTGGGTCCCATCCAGATGTCTGAAACCTAGACATGAACAAGCTGAAGAAGCTGAAAGAAGAAGCAGAAAAGACGGTAACTTCTAAAGGCAGAATGTCACTCTAATACAGTTATTCTTTGCTATGCTTACCTTGACAGCCACAGCAGTAAGTAGTGCACCTTCACATAATTATACATATTGGTCTTATATTATTAATTCACCTCTTTTAAAATTGTTGACTTGGGGGGCAAATCCTACCCTGTTTATATTAATCAGTCGTTTCATTTTCCTGAGCCCATTAATTCTCACCTTCCTCTAAAAGCCTGAGGAGGAAGGAAAATTGATTAATAATTACTCTACAGGAGTGGAAGGCATGCCCATATGTTTTGGAGAGGGAGATCATTGTTTGAAAATGCATTATCAATTATGGTTAAGTATTGAGAAAAATTGTACCCACAATCACCATTCCATATATGCACTTGCTGCACAAGGAATTAGAGGCAATGTTTCTCAGAATGAAATTCCTATTCCTGTGGGGGTTCCTTTGTGCCAGATTCCTTTTGTGTATGCTAACCATCCTGTGTTTCCATGCACTGTGTGTCATGGCTCAGAACCACGAATGTTAATTAATAATTCCTATGGAATCGTCAATGATTGGAGCCCTGTAGGCTATGCTCGTGGAAAGGGCCAGCCATTTGATTTGAAATGGCATAAGAAGAACCAAAGCATAAGTACACATGCAAATAATTCCATTATCTGGCATGGGGGAGGATTTACACCACCTAATCCTTTCAGGGTGGGACATCCCACTCAACTGCATCTGTGGAAATTAGCCTCAGCTTTCCGCACTGTTAGTTCTTGGTAGGGGCACATTTCTAATATAAGTACTAATTATACTTTTACCCTTACTCATAATAATATGGAATGTGTTAGGGCTTGTGTGCATCTTCCATATGTTTTATTATTGGGTAATATTGCTTGGAATAATAGTAACAGGGCAATAAAATGTCTGAACAACTGCTCTTTATATACATGTATTAACAGTTCTATTAGTTTCCCAAATACCTCTAGTCTTTACATCTTAAGAGCAAGAATTGGTGTGTGGTTACCTGTACAGATGAATCAAGAATGGCAGAATACCCCAGTTATGGGGATATTGAATTCAGTATCTAAAAATTGTTGAAAAGGGCAAGAAGATTCATGGGAATGTTAATAGCAGTAATTATGCGTATTATAGCCATAACAGCAACAGCGGCCACTGCAGGAATAGCCCTTCAATAAGGAGTTCAAACTGCTAACTTCATGTGAACATGGCAACAAAGTTCAGAACAGTTATGGGGAACTCAAAGACAAACTGTTATTTTGTTAAGAGATCAGATTCAAGCCATGAAATTACAAATGAAGATGAAATGTGATTGGAATCAAACATCTTATTGTATTACTCCTGTGCTTTACAATGCAACTGAGTTTCCTTGAGACTCAGTGAAAAAAACATCTTGTAAATCATGATAATTTAACTAAGGAAATTCTATGCTTGCAACAAAAGATACATCAAACATTTGAAAAACAATTACAAGTTATAACTGGAAAACATATTTTGAAAGGGTTAATGAATGGGTTAAAACAATTGTATCCTACACAATGGTTGCATAGTTTATCAGAATCTGTTATATTCATATGTATAATTGTATTAATATTGTGTTTTCTATATTGTTTAGTCTGCAGAAGATCATGACAACTTAACCAATTAATGCACCAGCAATCTGCTACAATGCACATCATGCTATTGCAATTTAAAAATAAGGGAGAAATGAAGGAAAAAACAAGGAGCCAGATAAACTTAGAATTAACCTGAAAACGGGAGCACATCCTTGGAACTAAACATAGTCAAGCATATATAGATAATTACTGCTACCTCTAGTCCAACTATATAGGTAATTACTGCTACCTCTAGTCCAACTCTCTGTCTTCAGAACTTTATTTTAAGTAAGAGGTCACCATCCCACTCAATTGGGGGCTAATCCAGGATCACGGGAATGAGGAGAGACCCTTGAACCCCTTCTCTGACTGGCAGGATATCCCGCCGAAGTTTTATTGTGGCCTTCGGGGTAGGAAAAGTCGGGTGTCTCTCCCCATCACCGGACCTGAAGGAAGCAGAGATTGGATATAATACAAGACATCTCGGGCAAGATATGTTGAGCCAGTGCAGGCAAGATACGTTGAGTCAGCGAGATTGAGTATAGCACAAGTCATCTCGGGCAAGGTACATTGAGCCAGTGCAGACAAGATACATTGAGTCAGCGAGATTGAGTATCGCACAAGTATTCTCAGGGAAAATGGAAAAGACAAATTCTAAAAGCAGCTGGCAGAAAACTTTACCAGAGGTACCTGAGAACTGTCCATTAGGAACAAAGTTAGAAAATTAAGATAATCTTCCAAAATATATAGGAATTGAAAAATCTATTAGAAAACTTTTCAGGCTTAGCTGACCAATTTAATCAATTTCTCAGCCTGAATGTTTATACTTAGAACAAATTAATGTACATTCTATATCATTTCTTCTCTAGTAACATCGGTGTGGTGATCATTGGTGCTTTGCTACTCTTACCTGTATTAGGAGGCATTCACAAAGCCCTGCTGTCCCACATTAACAGGGCTAAAAAGACCAGCCATGCCAACAACTTGATTCTGCTTAAAACCCTTGACTCTCAAACCCCTGTCCATGGAGCTTGGCTGGTGGCCAGTGATGGGTAAGACCTTCAAAGGAGGACAAACTAAGAGAGGCACAGTCACCCTGGACAAAAAACAAAAAAGGGGGAAATGTTGGAGAATGTGCTGAGAGTCACAGCATAAAGGGTTAAGCATTTAAAAAGCATGCTTGCTGGCAAAGAAACATTAGTAAATGTCTTCAAGGACACTGCATACTGCAGATATCAGTAGGAGGAGGCAGAGCAGAATGAACTCACCACACAGATGTTATTGTCTGAAATCTCAAGAAAGATTGTCTGGGAACTCAGAAACAGGTAGTGCTCTCATGTGCCAAGCTGAGAAACTAGTGATAACCAAGGCATTTAGGGCAAGAAACAATGTTCATACTTATGCTTCTTAGTAGACTGCCAGAGAAGGAAGTGTTCTTGCTGAAGTAAGAACACAACAGATTGTAGGCAAGGTTAGGCTATTCTGAGAATAACATGCACTGTTGTAAGCTGAATAAAAGAGAGGGTCACAGTGATCTCAGGGCTGTTTTTCCTGAGTGAGCTGTAGCCCTCTGCTTCACATGCATCAACTTGTCTGACTTTTCCTTTGCACATCACACTGACAACAAAAAATTACCTCATTTTCCAAATGAGGAAACAAAAGTCCACAGTGACAAGCAATGAAACAAGGTATCCTAAGGAGGTTGTGTGACAATCTTGAAAAAATTCAGTTATCCTGATTTCCAAGAATACATTCCTTCTACTTTATGAGGACTCTTCAAGAACCATTGAATTTCTCATTCTGAAGACGGGAAAGACTACAGTTCATCCACATTGAAGATTTCAGTCTTCTAGGAGTGGTATACTTTGTTTAGCATGGATAAGGATATTAAGGATGGGCCTCTGAGTATTTAGATGAGTCTTTAAAAACATGTAATTTTTTTTAAAGATTTATTTATTTATTTATTTATCCCCTCCTTGCTGCTTGTGTTTTTACTGTGTCCATTCATTGTGTGTTTCTTCCGTATCTGCTTATCTACCGCTTGCTGTGAGGTCCTGCTGCATCAGCCCACCGCGCCACGTGGGCCAGCCTGCTCTCACAGGGAGGCCCTGGGAAGCGAACCCGGGGCCTCCCACATGGTAAATGGGAGCTCTATCCATTAAGCCACACCTGCTTCCCTGAAAACATGTAATTTATATCCCCATTTTTAAAAAAATCCTCTAATATATTCCAACAGAATGACAGTCTCTAATTAAATATTCTTGGTAAAGAAAATTTTTCTACTTACTGAAGCAGTTTTTTTTATCCATACAATTTGTTCTTGGCTGTAATAGCTATTGCATTTAGCTGGTAGAGGCTGTTGTTCATTTCTTCAGTGTACAATGTAATAGAGATATGTGTTTCAAAATGAAACTATCTGGATTCATTATCCCTACTCCCCTTAGATGAAAGCCTGGATGTCTCCAAACCTCAGTTCCCTCATCTCCAAGATGGATTTTTTAATAATAGCCATGTTGTGTCATGTGGAAAATGGATAATGCACATGAGTGAGCAGCCACATTGCTGGTACATAGTAAGTAGAAAACAAAGGAGTTGTTTTATTGATATTTTTATTATCCTTTAGAATTCTTTGTACCATCTGGTAACACTACTTCATAAAGAAGAATGGAAGAGACAATTTGCACGATACAGGTTCATGTGCAGAGATGGTATCAGTTAAGTTGTGAATCTGGGCCTTCCTGAGCAGAGGAAAAACCTCAAGATTTTAGTTTCTGTAATCAGTGGAATATCTGGGAAATGATTAGTATCATTTGAAAACAAAGTCAATGATTGTGATTTCTAGTTTTAGGATTAGATTGTTCTTATATATAATTAGGACATGTTAGAACTGTATGTTAGAATTGCACAATTGCCTTGTAGAATGAAATGAGCACAGGAAGCATAAATCTATCTCACTGGAGTTCTATGAACATTATATCCTGAAGCACAGTGTTTCACATGTAATGAGCACCCTGAAAAGATGGATTTGAATTCAGTCATTTTCTATGCCTCTTAGCTTCAGTATTTTGTCTATAAAATGAGGAAACTATATCATGGGTGATTCCACTGCCTGAGAAACAGCAGGGACCCATTAAATATTAGCTATATGTAATAATAAAAATAGTAATAATAATAATAATAAGCCAATTTAAGAAGGAAGAAATGTAGATGGAAAGAATAAAGTTCTTAATAATTGGAGAACCTTTGTTATATGGCATATCTATCTTTTAGGCATTCAACTAGCATATTCTAGGTGTTCAATAAGTATTTGAAATAAATTAATGAAAATTCATATGAAATTTTGCAAGTTCTTAAATATTACTTGGTGAAAAATGAATGTCAGCACGCCAGCTTGGATTTACCAAAAACAGAGGCTGAGAGAAGGGCTTATATGGACGTATTTTCTTTTGCAAAATTGAATAGAGGCACTGGGAAGAGTGAAAAGTGGGAAGGAATGAATTAACCCAGTATTTTGTTAAGCTGACTAGCATTTTTCCACTGGCTCTTAAATCCTAATGGGCAAGTATTTTCCTGGAATGTGTAAACTCCCTCATATTTCCAGGTATGCATATGCACTAGAATGATAAAGCAGGGTCTCCAAAGTGTCTCAAACAGCAAGTGCCAGGACAGAAAGCAAGAAATGAGTTCATGAGAAGAGATGTTGTTAGGAGGATCCAGTGGAATCAAGCTGTTGACAGGCTGTCATTGTGAGCAGCTGTTTGCTGTAGAAATGGAGAAAAGTAGTAGGTCAAAAGGGGGTGAAACAGTATAAAAAGTGCCCAAGACCTTGAATGATTACTAATTAAAAGTAATATTGCTATTGCAGGTTTTCCAGTTCATAGTGATGTGCTTACCTAAGTGCATAGTAAATGGAGAGTCAAAGCAATATGACAGAATTCATTCTTTTGAGTATTACAAAGAACCCAGAGCTGTGGAAAACATTCTCTGCTGTGTTTCTAATCATTTATGTGGCCACAGTGATAGGAAACTTACTCATTGTGGTAACCATGACCACAAGTCAGATTCAGAGATCACCTATGCACATTTTCCTTACTTCCTTGTCCCTCATGGGTGTCACCTACTCTTCCATCATTGTCCCCAAGATGATTGTGGACTCCATCTCTGAGAGCACTACCATCTCCCTGGAAGGCTGCATGACCCGGTTCTTTGAAGAACATTTTTTTGGTAGTGTAGGGATCATCCTTCTCATCATTAAGGCCTATGACTGCTACAGGGCCATATGTAAGCCCCTGCATATCAGAACATCATTCGTCCTTGGCTTTGTTGCCTGCTGATGAGAGTGTCCTGGGTTGGGGGATCTATGCATGCAATGATACAGGTTCTCTTTATGTACCAAGTACCCTTCTGTGGTCCCAATGTCATTGATCACTTTATGTGTGATTTGTTTCCATTGTTCAAACTGGTCTGCATGGACACCCACATCCTGGGCCTCCTTGTCATCCTCAACATTGGGGTGATGCGTGTGACCATCTTCTTTATAATTATTGCCTCCTACATGCTCTTTCTCTGCTCTCTGAGGTCTTTCAGCTCTGAAGGGCAGCACATATCCCTCTCCAGCTGTGGCTCCCACCTCACAGTGGTCATCTTGTTCTTAGTGCCATGTGTCTTTTTGTATGTGAGGCCTGTGGACACTGAACCCATAGACAAGACAATGGCTGTGTGCTTTATAATTGTTGAACCCATGTTCAATCCCTTGATCTATACCCTGAGGAATGCAGAGGTGAAAAATGCTATGAGGAAAATTTGGATGAAATGAGGAACCCTGGGTGGTCACTAGTTTATATGCTAAAAACAAATCTTTTCTTCAAATACATTTGAGGACTTACCCCTACCATCCAATCCAATCCATTGCATACCCAGTAGTCAGTGGTATCTCGTAAGCATTCATATCAGGCTATGATGCAAAGTTCTCCCTAATCATGTTTTTGCTGACATCTCCAAAACATTTTGTACTCTATCCTGTTTTTCACAGGGCTCTGGACAAAATATTTTTTGTTCCTTTTTTAAAAACCTGTCTTTTAAACAATCCACTTTTTCCCTGGTATATTAGTTTCTTAGCTACATAAATGAATACAACACAATGAGCTGGTTTAACAACAGGAATTTATTGGCTCTCTGTTTTAGAGGCTAGAAGGCTGGCTTTCTCCTGGCATTGGTATTTTATGGATGGCTGGCATTCTTGAGGTTCTCTGATTTCCTGTGACATGGCAATGCAAATGGCAGTGACTTTAGCTTCCTCTCCTGAATTTTGTTGGCATCCAGTTTCTGGCTACACTTGTGGTTTTCTCGCTGTACAATTACTTTTGCTTATAAGGTCTTCAGCCATATTGGATTAAGGCCCACCCTCATTCAGTTTAGGAACACCTGACTAATAACATCTTCAAAGGTCCTGCTTATAAATATGTTCATACCCACAAGACCAGGTGTTGGGACCTGAACATGCCTTTATAGGGGACAATTTTTAATCTGCAAAACCCAGTTCAGGGTTTTTGTTCTCACTCTAATTTCTGCTGGAAACCTCTTTCTCAGATGCATCACTTGGGTGAAGCCCTCTCATTTTTCCCCATTTTCAGATCAACCCAACACACTTCAGAGAACTCTTTTCTCATAGCTTCCTCAATGTTATTCTATACTCATCATCCTGTTTATGTACTTAATATCAGTTATCTCAAAATATATTTTAAAAATTTTGTTGACTTTTATGTTCTTTGTTTAGTCCTCAAGATTATAATCCCTGTTAGGGTTGGGATTATGTTTATTCATTCATGCTGCAAATGCAGTGGTTAAAACACTCTCAGTCACTTAGTAGTTGCTTAATCAATATTGCTGAATGAATGTAAATCTAAGTGAAACTTTTTTGACATTTGTTAATTAAATGGTTGTGAAAGAAGGGAGGATAAACATATAGAAAAATTTAGGGGTTAGAATTTCCCCAGTTTGCATGCAGCAAGGTGTCCATTTTGTAAGAAGAACCAATATTTTAAGCAGTACTTCCCTTAGACCTGGGAAAACAAAGTCCTATCATCAGCACTACACCATGGAGTGACTTTTGTGAAATTTTCCAAGATCTCCTCTAGCACCTGGAATTGGATAGGGTCTGCATTAGTTAACCGAAGTGGTGCTAATGCAAAAATACCAGAAATCTGGTGACTTTGTAAAGGGTATTTATTTGGGATATAAGCTTACAGTTACCAGGTCATAAAGCATAAGTTACTTTCCTCACCAAAGTCTGCTACCACATGTTGGAGCAAGATGGCTGCCAATGTTCAGCCCTCCTCTTCCTCTAAAAGCTCCAATGTCTAGGCCTTATCTCTTTCCCCAAGGCTCTATGGGCTCAGCTCTTTTGTTCTCTCTACAAAGTCAGCTGTGAACTGTCAGGCAAATGGATCATCTCTTTTCCCTGGGGGCTTCTCTCCTTCTTCATGACAAAGCTTGTCTGTGTGCTTACTTCCCAGGTCTCCAGCTCAAAAACTCCAAACTCCCTTCTCTGTGGTGAGGTTTCTCTGTGAATCCCCATCAACCAAGGGGGTGGGGATGTAACAGCGTACTGATGTGGCCCAATCAAAGCCTTAATAATTATTTAATCGAGTATAAGTAAAACATCTGAATCCAATACTCTCTAATATGTCCAGAGGAAAAGGCCAGTTTATAAACATAGTCCATTATTACTTTTTGGAATTCATTAATAATATCAAACTGCTACAGGGTCTATAATGATTTCTGGGTGGGACACCCTGTCTTGGAACCAAATTCTTGGGTCCTGTCCCTGTTTCTCCCTTATAGGGTACTCTGGATTTTGCACCAATGACATTATCCCCAGTCCTGCATCAGGGACTTTGGTTCCAGGAAGGTGACCGATCAAGAAAATGGCTGCAAGCTACCTCTTTATTTGTTTCACAGGATTGTTCTATCTTGCTTTACCAGAATGATGCTCACATTCTAAGTTTGCATGACAGAGGACAGCTTTAGGGATTTAGGCTACAAATGGCTCTCTCCTGACACTTGTCCTTGAGCTATGGGTATGGGCTTTATCAACTCTTCTTTGTCCATGCTCCACCAGTTGTGCTGCCATCTATAGCACTGAGGGTGGTGGTGGGGGTACAAGCATTCTTCCCTGCTATGCATCCCATGGCACCAGTGTAAGAATTTGTATCTCCTATACTTTAAATGTTGGGTAAATATTTTAGTTGATTGTTGTATGATAATAGTGTTGGGTGGTTTTGGGACTGACTGTGACTCATGGCATTTGCCCTAGTCCCTCCACAGGCTCTGTGACATATTTCAAACAGTTTTCCCAGGATGACTGCACCTATCTCCTTCAGTGGCTTTCAAGACCATTGTTGGGCAATGCATAGTGTCTTTCCAACTGATGCCCTATCTGACCACTGATGGATATGGTGATATTGTACTCTCCTGTGTTGGTCTTAAGCCATATCCAAAGAGGGATATCACATTCCAGAAATGCAGTGATTATAGCCTAAAGGATTCAAAGGACAACATGGATGGATGGTGCGTAGTTCTATACTTAGGCTATAAAATTTTGAATGGTCAACTTAACATGACCAGGAGATGAATAATTGTTTTCCCTGTCCTGCAGTGTGATTACCAGAATTACATTTGTGGTCATCATCAATAAGGTAATCCTTCAGGAAGTCATTGTAAGCCAGTACTTGTGGATCACCAGATAATTGACACAAAATCATGAATAATGATGTAAGTAAAGAGCATCAGATAAATGGTATTAAGGACCCTCAGGGGAATGTTACGGGTTGAAATGTATCCCCCAAATTATGACTTCAACTTCTAACCTCCAGTCCCATGAATGACCTATTTGGAAATAAAATCTTTGCAAAAATGAGCAATTGAGTCCAAATGGGATTAGAGTGGTTCCTAATCCAATATGACTGGTGCCCTTGTAAGTAAAAAAGATTTACACAGCTTCAGAGAGACACAGGGAAGAAGTCCATGTGAACAATGAGGCATAGATTGGAGTTTTGCTGCTATAAACCAAGGAATGCCAAGGATTGTTGGTAACTGCCAGAAGCTAGGAAGAGGTAAGGAAGGACTCTCATTTACAGGTTTCAGAGAGAGCATGACCCTTCTGACACCCTGATTTCAGACTTCCAACCTTCAGAAATGTGACACAATAAATTTCTGTTGGTTTATGCCAATAATATTTTGGCCTGTGTTATATCAATACAAAGACATTATTTCAATCCACACAGGATCCAAAGAGAACAAAATTAGATTGTTCCTGGACTTCAACAAAAAAAGAGGTGTCTATGAACTACGAAGACACTTTATGCATTATGATTGTACAATAAACAAATGTATAATAAGCCCTTTTCCCACAAGTGTAAATCTGTATCAATAAATATAGTATTAACTCACAATGGCCCCTGAATTTTGTAATATGTTCTTAGGTCAAATTATTTATCATTTTTATTTTTTTCATTTTTCTATATACCTTTCAATTTTTTAAAAAGAAACTTAGATTACATAAACATTACCCCCCAAATATAGGGGATTTCCATATGCCCTTCTCCCTAGCCCTCTGACATTTTCCCTCATCAACAATGTCCTTCATTAGTGTGGTACAATTGTCACAATTGGTGAACACATCTTGGAGCATTGCCACTAAGCAATGATTATAGTTTGCATTGTAGTTTACACTCTCTTCTGCACATTTTTGCAAGTTATTACAAGATATACAATAGCCTATATCTGAAACACCTTCTTTCCAGCTCATTGGACTCACCCAGGGCAACTAATGATGAGATGATGACTGACATTGACCACCTCAAGGAACAGAGAGAGTCTGCAACTGCAAGCAAGAAAGTCCCATGTATCTGCCCCATGGAATCTAAGCCCCATCTCAATTAGAGGTGGAGTGGGCATCATCATCACAGAATTCTCAAGATTGAGAAATGGATGATGGACTAGAACAACTGTAAGTTGTTCTACTACAAACTTGTTGTGATCCTAGAAATGGAAAATTGTTTATGATTTTTAAATATTTTTTTATTTGGCAAGTATCTTCCAAAAGTTCTTTCTGTGATTCTGCACACCCTGGGGGAGACCTTGTTTCAAAGAATTAAATTCTGTGATGAATTAATTAAATCCCAATGAAAATGGCAAAGACTTTTTTCATGGAAATTGATAACATAATTCTAAAAGGTATATGAATGCATGCGTGTGACTGAATAGCTTTGTTAATAAAAAAAGAGAATAGACATGGGAGACTAGATATACTAGACATCAGAACATATCATAAAGCACTAATTTGAAAACATTCTGGTACAGATCCAGTACTAAAGAATTCTAAAGAACAGAAGAAATTGTCAAAAAATTAAGCCATCAACCTTGAAAATTTAGTGAAAATTCTATAATTTAATAATGATGCAGGTGGAGTTTTAAATTAGTAAAGAAGATTGGATTATTGGATAAATGGATATATTCTGGAAGGGCAGGTCAGTATTTATATATATATATTTGGTATTAAATTGTAAATTAGTGGGAATTAAAGATGTAAGAGCTTATCAACATTTGAAAATACTTGCATTTGATATCCTTTTAGAGAAAACTTGCCTCCAAATTTTAAAGTGAAAGTCACTGGGATAACATTTAGAAAAACAACTACATGGCTTTTTAGGTTTTTGGTAGGTACATTTAGAATTGAGTACAAATTGTTCATAATGTCTCTTCTGAGCATCAAAACAATGACTAAAATCTCAATTATGAAAGAAAAAAAATATATAGACAAAGACATATATCTTTGTCTATGGCTCTCTCTGGCTCTTTCTCTTTTTTCTGCCTTGTATTTTTTTATTTCACTTTTTTCCACAATTGTGTAAAATAACATGTTTCTTGTGTTATCCACCCCACTTAATCTTTTCCATATTAATTCAATATTATCTCCCACTGATCCACTCAAAGAAACTAATAATAAAGGATTAAGCATAGCAGGGCATGGAATAAAGTAAACAATGTTAAGTGTGGTTAAATTAAGTTCCCACATTGAGGTGGGAACTAGGGTTCTAGAATGAATTGCTACAGTCCAGCTGATGATATTTTAAAAATATCATGTGCTGCATCACACCAGCCATCTAAAACTTAATAAAAATAAATAACTCATGTTCTTTAATACCAAGTTAATTTAAGTGAAGATCGTTCCAAATCTTCAATTTTCTGATAAATCACTTCACCTTTGCATCTTTTGTGAGTCAGAATAGGTGTAAAAAAAGGTAATATAAAATATTTGAAGATTATTTTTGAGTAATATACTGCTTGGTATGAGGCTTCTCTGAAGGGGCTTGATGGATTAAGTACTCATCTTACCTCAAGTTTCAATCTCAATGCTATATCCATCAGAGTAAAGAAACATGTCATTCATTCTTTCCTAATAAAATGACAAGAGAAAAATTCCTTTAATAACTAGTAATTGTGTTAATATTTTCAAAGACATGGAATATAAAAATTAATTACTGAGAGATAAAAATAACATTTTGGATGACTCTCTACATTGTTGCACATTTATACCTAAAATAAGCTGTCTTTGTTATCCCATTCCAAGAAGAGCACTTGTCCTCATGGATCGATGCTGTGCTGTGTCCCAGAATTCAGCTCTTGCATTTAGTAAGCACACATGTTTTGCCCTAAATCTTGTAAGAATACACTATATTTCTTACCAGTATACACAATGTTCTAGCCTTGAATATCAAGGAAAATAAAAGCATCTTTAAATAGCAATTCTGGAGCAGTTAAAAAAGAAAAATGGAAAAATAATTGATTAGGGACATAAAATTTTTTCAAACACTTTAACAAGTCAAATTTCTTCAAATCATGTCCTGGAAAATCATACTGATAGGAAGTTTCCAAACCCTGGGGAGAACTGAGAGGCAATTCTACAGGTTTATAACCTCTCAAGGAAACCCCATGAAAATTCCAGTTGGCAAACAAGGAAGGAATTTTTACCTCTTTATTTTTTCTCCTGAGATCATGCTGAAGACAGCACTGGAGAAGCAATAAGGAATGCCCTCTACTTTTGTGCAGTGCCAGAGATGATCTTCCTCTCTCTTTTAATTGTGTAAATGAGACTTGGAAACAACCTTCACACTTTGTCTGGCAACTGAATGGACTTTTCTCCATGTTTTCTGATGAGAAATTGATACTTAATCTGGTTGTGGCTAGCTGATACATAACATGTTGCTTTTCTCTTGGAGCTTCTTTGTCCTTGGCATTTGACGGTTGATTACTAAGAGACTCAGCATGGTCCATTTTAAGTTTACCCTGCATTTGAATACTTTGACTTCTTGCTTGTGTATATTCAAGTCTTTAATTAAATTTTGAGATATTTTCTATAATTATTTCTTTGATTCCTTCTTCCCTTTGTCTCTTTATTTTCATTCTGGACTCCCCAAATGCATACATTCATAAGATTAATGGTTTTTCAAAGGTCTTTTAAATTCTGTTCACAATTTTCATTATTTTTGCTTTCTGCTTCTTAGCCTGAATAATTTCAGTTGTCATGTCTTTGATTTCACTGATTCTTCCTTCTGTCAGCTGCAATCTGCTGTTGGAGCCCTTTAGGAATTTTTTCATTTAAATTTTTATGATTTTCAACTCCAGTAATTCTTTTGCTTCATTTTTAAAAATTATATCTTTTTATTCAGATTCTCATATTGTTCGTTCATTTTATTGGTATCCTTCAGCTCTTTACCTGTGTTTTTGAGCCCACAGAAGATAATTATTTTGAAGTCTTTCTCCAGTATGTACAAAGTCTGATCTTCTTTGATGTTTTCTGAAGTTTTATTTTGTTCCTTTCTATGGGACATCATTTCTTTGCTTTTGCTTTTGTTTTTGGCTGGATTTTGTAGTTGTTATAGTCTTGTAATTTTTGTTGAACATTGTACATTTTACTATTTTAATGTGTTAGCTCCTTAAATTTGTATCCAGCTAGTGGAATGATTTCCTTGAATGCCAGGATCTAACACAAACAAATAAAGCAAAGCAAAAAATAAATAAATTGAGACGATCTTTATGTCTTTTTAAATATGGCTCTGCATTGGCTTATGCTCTCCTTCAGAGTTTAGTCAAACTACCAAGGATATCAGGTCAAGGTAAAAGTGAAGTGCAAGGTCTCTTTTCTAAGCCTGAGTCATGTCCTGGCCTTTGATTGATACAGCCTTGAGAATTTTGTTGTTTACAGCAAAACAGATTTCAGTAATCTTTTGCCCCAGGCCACTTTAATGTATTTTTTTGTACCCTGCTTTACCTGTCCACAAGCTTATTTTGCCTATATGGCAATATCTGGCAGAGCCAGCCAGTAAAAACTTTCCTGGTTGTCTTCCAGGCTGTCATCTGGTAGATTGTCACCCACATAAGATACCCCATGAACCTAGGGGTTATTCTGCTCCCTCTGGAAGAGGGATATTGGCCCAGAAAGGGAATGCAGGCTGGCTCCACATCACAATGTGAAGACATTAGGGGAGGGGCCAGCAAGAGTAACATGAGTTTCTCCTACCATTTTAAAAGTTGCATTTTCTTAATTTGGCATTCACCCAGTTACTGCACCCTTTTCATTTTTTTCTGGAGTTTTGAATATGTCTTTGCCAGATTTTGTTAGTCATTCAAAGATTCTGTGGGAGAACAGAACTTTGGAGTGTTTTACACTTCCATCATGGTCCTCTGTATCTAGTATTTTTCTTTTTGTGTCTAGATAATTTCACTCAATATGGTGTCATCAAGGTTTACTGATGTAGCATCTATCAAAACTTCATTCATTTTTACAACTGAATAATAATCCATTTTGTGTGTATAGCATATTTTGTTTATCTATTCATGTGTTGATGCATACTTGGGTTCCTTCCACCTTTTGGCTATTCTGAATAATGCTAATAATTTTTGAGTGTAAATATCAGTTTGAATCCCTGCTTTCAATTATTTTTGTCATACACCAAGAGGTATTGCTCTTTTTATGTTTTCCTTTTCAAGAAACTTAATTTTTATTTAAATTCATGTGTACGTTTAAGTTGGTCACCTGATTAGACCCTGAAATGCAGATTGCAAAAGGGCCCTTCTTTTGTGAATTTGAATCCACAATTTTGAATATTTATGAGGCTTCTTTATTGGGGAGTAGGTGTTCTTTTCTTACCTCTTCTCTTTCTTTACTTATTTATTTTTCATTTATTTATTTATTATCTTTATTAGAGAAGTTGAGGGTTAACAGAACAACTATGCATAAAATATTATAAGCTTTTTAAGCTTTTGCTTCCCATTCCCTATCCACACCCCATAGCCTGGTAAACTATATTCTATATTCTGATTCTATGAGTTTGATTTTTCTAATTATTTCAGATCATACGATATTTTCTTTTTGCTTCTGGCTTATTTCAACTCAAAAATGATATCTTCATGTTTGATCCATGTGATCACATGCATCAGGACTTCATTCATTTTTACAGCTCAATAATATCCCATTGTATGAATATATAGCACTTTCTATTTATCCATTCATTGTTTGATTGGCACTTGGATTGCTTCCATATTTTGGCAATTGCAAATAATTTCACTATGAACATTGGTGTGCAGATGTTTGTTTATGTCACTGCTCTCAATTCTTTTGGATATATACCTAGTAGTGGTATTGCCAGGTAACATGACAAATCTATATCCAACTTCCTTGGAACAGCCAAATAGTCCTCCACAGTGACTGTACCATTCTACATTCCAAAAAAAACAAGAAGCATTCCTACAACTCTACCTCTTCTCCAACACTTGGAGGCTTTTTTTTTTTTGTCTTTTTAATATTGGGCATTATAATAGGTGTGAAATGATACCTCATTGTGGATTTGATTTGCATTTCCCTAATCACTAGTAATGTTGAACATTTTTTATGTGCTATTTCACCATTTGTATTTCTTCTTTGGACTGTTGCCTTTTCAATTCTTTTGCCCATTTTTTAATTGGGTGATTTGTCTTTTTTATTGTTGAGTTTTTATACATCTTTATATATCACGGATATTAAACCCTTTTCAGATACATGAATTCCAAACATTGTCACCTCTATTTTCATGCTTTTGACAAAGCCTTTTAAAGTGCAAAAGTGTTTAATTTTGAAGAGGACACATTTATCTATTTGGTTTTCCACTCAAGCTTTGGGTGTAAGATTTCAGAGACCCCGACCTACCACCAGGTTTTTAAGATGTTTCCCTACATTTTCTTCTAGTAGTTTTATGGTCTTGGCTTTTATATTTATGTCTTTAATCCATTTTGAATTGATTCTATTAGACAGAGTGAGATAGAGGTCCTCTTTCATACTTTTGGTTATGGATTTACAGTTTTCTCAGCAACATTGTTGAAAAGACTGTTTCATACTTTTGGTTATGGATTTACAGTTTTCTCAGCAACATTGTTGAAAAGACTTTTCAATGGAATAGAATTGAGAATCAAGAAGTAGATTCTCACCTTATGGTTAACTGGTCTTTGGAAAACCTACCCCATCCACATTATTGGGACAAAACAGTCTTTTCATTGAAGATATTTTCTTACCTTTTTCTCTAGAAGCTTTATGGCTCTTGCTTTTATATTTAAGTTTTTGATCCATTTTTAGTTAATTTTTTTAAGGTGTGAGATAGGGGTCCTCTTGCCTTCTTTTGGCTATGGATATCCAGTTCTCTCAGCACCATTTGTTGAATGAACAGTTCTGCCTGAGCTGGGTAGGTTTGAAAGGCTAGTGAAATATCACATGACTATAGATGTGAGGGTCTGTTTCTGAATCATCAATTCTGTTCCATTGGTCTATGTGTCTGTCTTTATGCCAGTACCATGCTATTTTTACCATTGTACCTAGGTCTTACGATTTTAAGTTCAGACATGAGAATCCTCCAACTTCACTTTCCCTTTTTAAGATGTATCTGGCTATTCAGGACCCATTACCCTTCAAAATAAATGTGATAATTGTGTTTTCCATTTATTTAAAAAGTACTGTTGGAGTTTTTATTGGGATTGCAATGCATCTGTGTATCTATTTGAGTAGAATTGACATCTTAATGATATTTAGTCTTCCAATCCATGAGCATGGAATGTTCTTCCAATTATTTAGGTCTGTTTTGATTTCTTTTAACAATAATTTGTAATTTTCTTAATACAAGTGCTTTACATCATTGATTATGTTTATTCCTGAATATTTGGGTTTTATCTGTGATATTTTATTTTCACCATTTTTCAACACTTTTAGTTACCTTTATTGATATAATCTTCATTTCTAGATGCTCTTCCAGGCCTCTGTCTTGTCTTTTATTTTCAGGCTTTAACACACCCTTTAGTATTTAGTGCAAAGCCAGCCTCTAGGTTACAAACTCTCTCAGGTTCTGTTTATCTGTGAATATTCTAAACTCACCCTCATTTTTGAAAGACAATCTTGCTGGATATAAGATTCTAGGCTGTAAGTTTTTCTCCTGTAGTGTCTTAAATATATCATATTACTGTCTTCTTGCCTCCATGGCTTCTGATGAGTAATTGGCACTTAATCTTATTTGGTATCCCATATATGTGATGCATTGCTTTTCTCTTGCTGCTCTCAGAATTCTCTCTTTGTCTTTGACATTTGACTTTCTGATTAGTATGTGTCTTGGAGTTAGTCTGTTTGGATTTATTCAGATGGGAGTATGTTGTGCTTCTTGGACATGGATATCTATGTCCTTCAATAGGGTTGAGAAATTTTCTACTATTATTTTTTCAAATATTCCTTCCTCACATTTTGTCTTCTCCTCTCCTTCTGGGACACCCATGAGATGTATGTTTGCATATCTATTGTCATCGCTTAGTTTCCTTAGACGTTCTTCAAATTTTCCCGTTCTTTTCTTCATCTGTTCTTTTGTGCATCTGCTTTCAGAAGCCATTTTTTCAAGCTCACCAATCCTTTCTTCTGCCTCCTCAAATCTGCTTTTTCTATGATTCCAGTGTATTTTTAATTTCATTTATTGCATGTTTCATAACCATAAGATGAAAGCATACATTTTTCTATGTATGCTTTCAAATTCTTGTTGGTGCTCACCAATATTTTTTTTAATATCCTTAATCTCTTTCACCATCTCATTCAATTTACTAAGCAGATTTGTTTTAATATCTATGATCAGTTGTCTTAATTCCTTTATGTTATCTGGAACTTATCTTGGTCCTTTAACTGGGCCATGTCTTCCTGTTAATTGGTGTGGGTTGTAATTTTATGTTGGTATCTTGGCATCTGCCTTACTAGAGTATTTATTCTGGGTGCAGTTTCTCACTTTAGTTTAGGGTTTTCTCGCTCCTTCTCCCTTGAGGATTTTATAGTAGGAGCCAAGGATGTAGCTGGTGCTATAAGCTGTCGAGCCTCAAGCTGCTCTCATTGCCCAGGGACCAATGAAGCTTCTCCCAACTTTCTCCTTTGCCAGGGGCTCAGGACAGAGCCACAGTCATGTGTAATAATACAAGACATGCAGGCCTAGACTGTAGTTGCCCAGAGAGCCTGATGAAGCTTCACCCTCCTTCCCTGCCTGGGTCAGGGTTGGAGCTACAGGTTTGGCAGCATTCTATGCTGTGTGGGTCCAAAATGTCTGCTGTTGCCCCAGGAGACTTCCAACATATTCAGAGTGTGCCAACTGAATGTACGTGCAATTAACCAAAAAGGCCGGTGCAGGGCCCACCAGTTTCCTCCCTGGGCTAGGGCTGCAGACCAATCTGGGTGAAAGAAATCTGTTCCTACAATTACTGTGATTTTCAGTCAGCATGGTTTCCCCTCATGCTGGGGGTGGAATCAAAATGGCAGCTACCAGCCTTTTTCTGACTTGGACAGGTTCTTAAGGTTATAATTTAGTCTGCCAAATTTACTAATGAGTAACTGACCAACAGTATTTTCCTCCCCTGTTTCTGGGAAATGGAGCTTCCAATTCCAGCCACAGAATATCTCCTGAGGTGGCTTGTGCCACCAAAGTAAGATGATCACAGGCTTCTGTGGCATGGCCTGTATTTTCCTGGAGAGGCTGGCACAGGTCTTCTCAGCATCCTCCTTGCCAGAGGTGGGGCTGGGGCTTATGCTAGAGCTGCAATCTGCTCTGGATGGAAAGAAGTCAGTCCCTACCAGCACTGATTTCCTTCCTCCCTGGTTCCCCTTGTGCCAGGGGCAGAGTTAAAATGTTGGCTATCAACCCCTTCCTGTCTTTGGCAGGTTCAAGCTTTAGCTCTTCTTAGTGAAGAAGGCTATTAAGATAGGGAATCAATATATGGATCTGGAACATGGCAAGATGTCATTGTGAACATCGATACTCCCAAGATGGCTGCTGGAAGAAACTCTTGAGAATCCCATCCTGAATGAGATTTCCTCTGGAAGGCAGGAGATGCTTGGATATTCTCCAGGGGACTTATAATTGGGCCATTCTGGGGGATTAATGGATGGGGTAATCCATCAAAACAGCCAACAGCTAGGACTCCTCCCATGCCATTCAGCAATTGGGGGAATAATTAATGGTTCAAAAAGCAGTCACAAAAGCCAAATAGCTCTTGCCTATGGAACCCTGTTCTGGTCTTTGCCCCCACCTGGATCAACACACAAGTAAAACCTGGGCATTTATAATCTACAATGTGAAATTGTAGTTTATAAACCAGCCCTCTTTATCACTCTTCAGTCCTTTCTTCTCTACCTGGGACTTATGATCTGTTAATTTCTCTCATTTCTCTTCCTTCCCTACCTTAAGAAATTACTGGCCTAACTAACCCAAAGTAGTCTTGAAATTCATTTCTGCAGCATAGTCAAGAACCTAGACAAAATCTGGTAACATATTTGGTGAGTCAGCCAGGAGGTTATTGGTGAGCAAAACTATGGCGTACAACTGGTTTAATGCCTTCTTTTGATTATCCATTTTAAATGGGTTTGCCAACAAGCCCCCACAGGATGTAACCCTGGGAGAGAACAAGCCAGGGCTTGGGAACTCTCTGTATCCATGCCATGCACCCAAGCTTGTGAGATCTGACTGCAGCTGGGATACAGGGTCACAGGGCAGAGGCCCAAAGGCGGGCGCTGCTGAGACAGAGCTCCCCAAGCCATTCTCCGAGTACTCTAAAGTTGCTTTTCAAGCAATTTTAGCAGCTGTCAGCTTTGCTCTTGGACCTGGCTGCCATTGCCTTCTCCTGCCCTCTCTCCTCAGCAGTAATGACTGCAATGATGGAGAGCCAAGGGCTTGTCCCTCCCCACAGGTCCACACATTTCCATGCCCACACTCCTATCAACCACATTCAGCTCCTGGTCTGGAACAGGGTGGAAAGGGTGGTGGGCAGGGCCAACGATGGAGGCAATGGGAGTTCCTTTCCCCAGGGGGATCACAGACCAGGACACTTTTGCATAATTAACCTTCACCCACATTTTATCTTCCTACTTCCTACTACTGAATTTCTCACTACAGGTTTGTTTTAAAATGCTTTGGAATGTCTTAGAAACTATAAAACTGAAAATGTCTTTGCTAGTAAGGAATTTATTGCCTCAGGGCCCCAAGGCCTGTTAGCTAGAACACTTGATCTCTAATCACTTAATGGCCTTTGGATGGCTGGTATAACAGTGAAGTTCCCAGTTCCTAGGACTGCTTTTTAAGACCTCTGTATGAACAGAAAGAAGCTCTTTGCCCCTTCTCCAAAAAGGATCAATATTTGGCTTGGCAGCTTCAGTCCAAAATCTATTTGACCCAAAAATCTATTTGTTCTGTCTCCCAAGTCCACACCAGCCCCAGAAATGCCAGGTGGCAGGGTCTCTGTGGTTCCTGGTATGGCGGGACCTGGAGAAGTAACTCTGAATGTCCCACAAGACCTACAAAGTCTTGGGTGCCTTGATTTAGAGATCAGCCAAATTTTCCCTGAGATTTATCTCAGGAGCTTTAATTTGGGTAACAGTGCAGTCAGTCTCAGACACTGGAATGTAGGGGTGCCAAGAAGCAGAGCAGTAAACTCTGAATGGCCCCCATGCTTTGAGCCCTTCCATTCAGAGGGCAGCCAAATGTCCTTTGAGACTTATCACAGGCATTCTGGTTTGGATAACTGCTCCTTTTCCCACTAAGCCATCTTGGGTGCTTTGGTCTGAACTTTGGGGTTTCAGGCATCCCCTAAGACCTAGGTTGGCCACAAGGATGCCTGTCAGCAAGGCTCCAGATTAAAATCTCAGGATGCTGAGATCAGAGCAACAGTTCCAAATTATTTGGAGTGTTGAACGTTTTAGTCAGACTTGGACTCTGAGATGCCAGATCAGTTGACTAAAAAGTGCTTCTTCTTTCTTCCTAGAATAATGGGTACAGCCTTTAGCATATCAGCAGACTCCCCACTGGGGAGTATGCTTGAGAACTGGACAACCCTACACACCAAAGGGTTGAAGAAGAGGAAAATGATCTTTTTCTGCAACATTGCATGGCCACAGCTTAGCCTTTAATGTGGCTAAAAATGGCCTGTAAATGGCACTCTAAATTATGACCCTATTTTGCATATAGACCTCCTGTATAAGAAGGAAGGAAAGCAGTCAGAGATTCCATATGTTCAGCCTTTTATGACTCTATATCAGGATATAAAGTTAAGTGGATCTTGCAAGTTATGCTATGCTCAGGAGGTGAAGTCATTCCCTGAGAAGGAGGGTGATATCTTAGATGATCCCTTCCTCAGTTCTCCCCTTCCAGCTTCTCTTTCTGCACCGCATATTCCCATAGCTAACACAGCAGGAGTCACTAGAATTGGAACACCTTTCCACCCTAGTAGGGGATCCAAGAATGGCCTCTACCCAATAAGTGAAGCAGCAAATGGAGAAGCAGGAAAAATTAGAATCCATTTTGTCTTCTCCTTGACAGATTTAGCTCAATGTAAGGAACAGTTGGAGTGATTTTCAGAGGACCCAGATAAATTTACCAAGGAATTCCCATGGTTAACCCAAAATTTTGAGCTGATGTGAGGAGAGGCGCATATTATCTTAGGCTCCTGCTGCACCCCTGAAGAAAAACTCCACATCGGGAAGTGGCCCTGGGGCATACCAATGAGATGGCTGCCCAGCAGTCCCAGCTATATGCTGTAGAGGTTGTGGCAGTTCCAGAGGCTCATTCTAACTGGAACCTCCAAAGGGGACAATCAGACATAATTTAGAGAGATCATATGACAGCATGTCTACTAGAGTGAATGAAAAAATTCATCAAGTCTGTTAATTATAATAAGCTGCAGGAAATAACCCAGAGGGAAAAAGAAAATCCTGCCCTGTTTCAAGGGAGTCTAGTGGAAGCTATGAGAAAGTATATTAAAGTTAATCCAGATAACCTGGAGGGACAGATTATATTAAAATCCTATTTTATCAGCCAAGCAGCTCTGGATATTAAAAGGAAACTCCAAAAGCTAGCTCTAGGATCTTAAAACCAAATGAATTCTCTTTTAAAAGTAGCTTTTTCCATCTTCAGGAGCCATGACCAGGACCTTGAGGAGTTGAGGGCAAAGAAGGACTGGCAGAAGTCTTAGCTACTTGCAGTTGCCATAAATGGCAGCCGGCCACCTCAGGGTCACTGCACCTCAGGTTCCAAACTGTTGAGATTCTGCTTCAACTGTGGGAGCTTAGCCACTAAAAGAAAGATGGCTGAAAACCATGTAAGGAACCCCCCAGTCCCTGCATCCAGTGTGGGAAAACAGACCACTGGGCTTGGGAGTGTGCCAAATCCTGAAGGGGAGTTGGAGCATGGCCCAGGGCTCTAATGGCAACAGACACCATGGAGGACTAAGGGGCCCTGGGGCAAAAAGTGGCTCCTTGGATGACTCTGTAGAACATAAAACTAGAGGAGCCCCAAGTGACCTTCAATGTGGCAGGTAAAGAAATTAATGTTTTATAGATACAGAAGCCACCTATTCATTTCTGACCTGTCACTCCAAACCTTCTACCCCCAGAACATGTCTGGTAGTGGGTGTTGATGAGAAAACTAAAATTAGGTCCTTTACTGAGCCTCTCCTCTGCCAAATAGGAGACATGATCATAAGCCATCAATTATTAATTGTCCCTGAATGTCCCCTTACTGGGGTGGCATTTACTTCATACTCTGGTGGCATGCATCCAAATAGTAGGGATAAATAGAACATGTAAGGTGCCTGTAACCCAGTGCTCAAGGGACAAATTTGGAATTCTGTGTTTAGCCATGATTCTGGATAAAGAGTCAGGTGTGTCATTAACAGCTATTCCTGAGGAAATCAATAGTAAAGTAAACTCTATTGTCTGGGAAACTGGGATAACTGGAAGTGCACTCTGGGCTCCCTCAGTTTCCATTTCTTATAATACTAACCAGCCCTATCCTCATAGAAAGCAGTACCTCTTTAAGGAGGAGGCTGTTAAAGGTCTCCAGCCCAAGGTTAAAAAGTTCTTGGAGAATGGCCTACTAATTCCCTGCCAATTTCCTTGCAACATGCCCATTCTTCCTGTGTAAAAGCCCAATGGTACCTACTGGCTCAAGACTTAAAAGCAGTCAATAGCTTTGTAATAATTCATCCAATAGTACTCAACACTTATGCTCTGCTAAACCAGGTCCCAGAAACCTCAGCTTGCTTTACTGTTCTAGACTTAAAGGACTCCTTTTTCTGCATCCCTCTCCACCCAGACTCCCAAATCCTTTTTGCCTTTGAATGGCAGGATTCCAACTCTAGGCCCCCAGGCCAGTGTATGTGGACTGTGTTATCTCAAAGGTTCTGAGACAGCCTCCATATTTTTAGGAATGCCTTAGCTCAGGACTTATCTGATCTTCACCTGCCACAGAGTACCATTTTACAATATGTGGATGATCTATTGCTTTGCAGTCCAACAAAGGAAGTTTCTTATGCCAACACAATTTTAGTTCTTAATTTCCTAGCTGATAGGGTCTATAGTGTGTCAGCATCCAAGGCACAACTCTCTCAGCAGAAAGTTTCCTATTTAGGGTTCCTTCTTACCCTGGGGCAAGGTCTATCTCCACAGAAAGAGTTCAAGCTATCGCTAGTATTCCCTTGCTTCAAAGAAAGAACCAGTTGAGGACTTTCCTAGGAATGGCTGGATATTGTAGACTGTGAATACCTAGGTTTGGGAAAATAACCCAGCCACTGTACAGTGCTATTGCAGGGCCTGATAACCAAATCTTAGAATGGGGAACAAGCCAGGAAGCTGCCTTCCATGCCCTAAAATGGGCCTTAATTAGACATCCAGCCTTAGGAATTCCTAACCTAAGCAAGCCTTTCTTTCTATATGTAATGGAGAAAAAGGGGGTGGCTATGGAAGTGTTAGTCCAGAAACTGGGTGAAATTTCTCGACCAGTAGCTTATTTCTCTAAGCCACTGGACAGCACAGTGCAAGAATGGCCACTTTGCCTGAGAGTAGTAGGGAAAACAGCCCTTTTAATTGAGAAAGCCACCAATTTAACTTGGGGCAACCTCTCACAGTCTTCACCCCACACCAGGTGAAGGACATGCTTGATGCCAGGGTCCATCAGTGGCTTATGGGTAGCTGGTTAATTAAATACCAAGCTCAATTACTAGAAACCCCTAGGGTTTAGCTAAGTGTCTGTCAGACCCTCAACCCAGCTACCCTATGACCAGTACAGAGCCCAAGGCTAGATCCTGAGGGGCCCTTCTCCACTCCTGCCTTGAGAGTCTTAATCAAAATTACTCAGGCAGGCCAGATTTAAAAGATGAACCTCTTGTGGACCCAAATGTTGAGTGGTTCCCAGAAGGAAATAGTTCTATTAAGGAAGGAATTAAAAGGGCAGGCTAGGCAGCGGTTTCTCAATTTGAGACCATAGAGGTCCCAGCTCTTCCCCCTGGAACCTTAGCCCAGAAGGCAGAGCTGATTGCCATTACCTGAGGTTTAAAGCTAGTGGCTGGGAAATGGGCTAATATTTTTACAGACTCTAAGTATGTTTTCCTTGTTCTTCATACCCACTCTGCTATGTGGCAAGAAAGAGTCTTCTTACTAACAGTGGGTCACCTATTAAGCACAGGCAAGAAATTCTAGACTTACTGGAAGCCATACTGTTAGCACAAGAAATAGCAGCTATCCATTGACCAGGGCATCAGAAGACAGACATTGCTATAGCAAAGGGAAATGCTCAAGCTGATGCAGGTGCTAAAGCTACAGCACAAAACCAGGTTTCCCTCTTACCCCTTTTTCTAGCACTTGTGTCAGTACTTGAAGTTCCAAAGTATACGCACGATGAACAAACCAGGGCAGCTAGCCTGGGGTTCACCCTGGAAGCTGATGGGTGGCTTGTTAAGGATGCTGAAGTCTACATGTGAGGAGCAGTACAGTGTAAAGTTCTTCATGGACTTCGCCAAGCCACTCCTCTGGGGAGGGATGCCTTAACCAGCTTAGTTAAATGCATTTTTGAATGACAGGGCCTAGTGAAAAGTCAAAGAAGTTATCAGTAATTGCCCCTATGTGCAATTAATAACTCAAACACCCTCCACACCCTTAAGTCCCCATGTACATATATGGAGATCATACCATGGGGAGGACTGGCAGATAGACTTCACCCACATGCCATCTTGCCAGGGCTATAACTACCTCTTAGTACTGGTAGATAATTTTACTGGGTGGATGGAAGCATTTACCATGAGAAGAGAAAAGGCAAATGTGGTGGATAAAGCTCTCATAAAGGAAATAGTTCCCAGGTTTGGACTGCCTAAGTCCCTCCAAAGTAATAATGGACCAGCCTTTACTAGCAAAATAATGGAAGGTCTATCAGCTGCCTTGGAATTAAATATCATCTCCATAGATACTGGAGGCCCCAGTCCTCTGGAAAAGGAGAAAGGGTTAACTACACCCTAAAGCTAATTCTAGCTAAACTCTGCAAGGAAACCGCATTGCCTTTGGTCACCAGTCTACCCGTGGCCTTATCAAGGCTGAATTTAGCTCCAAAAGACCCACTTCAGCTTAGACCCTTTGAGATGATTTATGGGCAGCCTTTCCTTACCCAGGACCTGGTAATAGATCGGGAAATCCAAGAACTCACAAAATATTTTATCAAACTAGGAAAAATCCCACAAGTCATCCAGGAGCTTGGAAACCAAATTTTTCCTATTCCGAACCTTGAATTATCTTTACCTAAAGTTAAACCTGGAGACCAGGTTCTTGTCAAAACATGGCAACTAAAAAGGCCTCATTCTCAATTAGAGCCTAAATGAAAGGGACCTTATTCTGTGGTTTTAATCACTCCCATAGCTGTTAAATTTAAAGGGATTGCCAGCTGGGTGCACTTATCCCGAGTGAAGCCAGCTGCCTAAGGAAGCACCAACTCACCAGAAATACATGATGGATCATATAAGTGCAAGCTATTGGACGGCCTGAAATACCTCTTCAAGAGGCAAAGCTAAGTATTGTCTGTGTCTTTAACCCAACACCCTTTAAGAAACCTTCCCTGTTTTCATTTGTTTCTTCCAGTACAATAACTAAAAAGGCAATATCTCTTCTCATCCCCCTCTTAGATGCCTTAGGAATAACCACCATTGAAAAATGGGGTTGGCAATTTATACCAAATCCCATTATCAATTTCAGTCACTCCCTAGAGATAACTAATGGCATAAATGAAACCAGCCCTGCCTCAGAACCTCTAAAAGAGTAAGCAGACTCTCTTGCTGCTGTGGTGCTGCAAAATCACAAGGCACTTGACATGCTGACTGCAGCACAGGGAGGAATATGTCCTTTCCTTAAGGAAGAATATCACCTCTATGTAAATCACTCTGAAATAGTCCTAAACAGTATTTGAAACCAGAACTCAAAGCTGTCCACTGCTAGGTGGGGGATGGGCACCAGCAGGTACAGCTGTAGCATTTACTCAGAGATTTCCTGTCAAGATTCTTTTTATTTTTTGTTTCTCCTCTTATGGGTTGTATCCAGCCTTCTCCTGGTGTCCTAAGCCCTAAAACGTTTTTTCTAGGCCATTACTCCCTGTCTTCTAGCTATTCTTCTGGGAGATAAATGAGTCCTGTGTCTCTCTAATATTCCATGTATCTTGAATGACCATGCTATCTTGATTAATGTAGCTTGGTAATATGTTTAAAAGCCTGGAAGTATGAATTTTCCAAATTCATTAATCTTTTTCAACAGGTTTTTTCTTATTCTGAGTCCCTAATCCTTCAAAATAAAGAGGATAATTGGCTTTTACATTTCTCCAAATAGGCTGTTGGAAATTTTATTGGGATTGCATTGAATATGTAGGTCAGTTTAGGAAGAAATAACATCTTAACAATATTTAATCTTCCAATCCATGAACATGGAATGCTCTTCCATTTATTTTGATCTTCTTTGAATTCTTTAAACAATGTTTCATAGTTTTCACTGTATGTTTTTACATCCCTGATTAAATTTATTCTTAACTATTTTTTTTTCTTTTACCAGGAGGTCCTGGGGATTGAACCCAGGTCCCTCCATATGGGAGACAGACACCCAACCATTTGAGCCACATCCACCCCCTTAAATATTTCATTCTTAGTTGCTGTTTTGAATGGAATGTTTTTCTTGATTTCTTATTCTGATTGTTCAATGCTTGTGTATATTAACACTACTGATTTTTGGATGGTGATTTTGTACCCTGCCAATTTGCTGCATTCATTTATTAGCTCTAGGAACTTTATTTTGGATTTATCAGTATTTTCTGTATATAGGATAAAATCTGCAAATTATGAAAGTTTTAGTTCTTCCTTTCCAATTTGAAACCTTTTATTTCTTTTTCTTGTTTAATTACTTTGTCTAAAATTTCAGTACACTGTGGGATAACAGTGGTGACAGTAGGCATCCTTGTCTCATTCCTGGTCTTAGAGGGAAAGGTTTCAGTCTTTCCCATTAAATAACATGTTAGCTGTGGGCTTTTCATATATGCCCTTTATCATGTTGAGAAAGTTTCCTTCTATTCTTACCATTCTAAGCATTTTTATCAAGATAGGCTGATGGACCTTGTATTAGACAGCCAAAGGATTGCTGATGCAAAGTACCAGAAATCTGTTGGCTTTTATAAAGGGTATTTATTTGGGAAAGTAGCTTACAGTCAGAAGGCCATAAAGAGTAAGTTGCTTCCCTCACCAAAGTCTGTTGCCACCTGTTGGATTCAATGGCTGCTGATCTCTGTGAGAGTTCAGCCTTCTTCTTCCTGTTCAGGCTCCATGGTTTCATCTTCTTCTGATCTCAGCTGTAGGCTGCCATAAGTCTCATCTCTCTTTCTGGGGCTTGTTTCTTCCTGGTCTTTCTTAGTTGTTCAAAGCTCTGGTCTTTCCAGCTGCAAACTGTCAGGCAAATGGCTTGGCTCTTTCCCCATGACTCCAGCATTCAAAACAACTCTCTTTGTTCTCTTTCTGCATTTTCTTCCCTATCTTTGATTGAGCATCTGTTTATATAGCCCACAAAGGTAGAGTTTGGTGCATCAATTGTAAGAAATATAGCACATTAATGTAAGATGCTATTGATAGAGGAAAATGTGGTAGGGGAAGAGGTTGGGCCTTATGAGAATCATCTATACATTCAATGTAACTTTTCTGTAATCTATAATTTCTCCAAAAATAACCTGAGTCACCCAAATGACATAAAGGCTCTAATTTTCATTTAATTAAGTAAAAGTGAAACCTCTGAATCTAATACAATCTAAGGGTATCAAGCCCATAGGAACAAACTAGTTTATAAACATAATATTTCTTTTTGGAATTCATCAATAATATTTAACTGCCACAGACCTTGTCAAATGTTTTTTTCTTCATCAATTGAGGTACTATGTTTTATTTTGATCCTCACTGTGTTAATGTGGTATATTACATTAATTGAATTTCTTATGTCTAAATAACCTTGCCTACCAGGGATAAATCCCATTTGATCATGGTGTATAATGTGCTTTTGCTTCCAGGTTGCTAGTATTTTTTGAGCATTTTTACATCTATATCTATCAGAGATAATCGTCTGTAGTTTTCTTCCCTTGTGGTAATGTGCAAACATTTTATAGCAACCTTTTTTTTGGGAGAAATTATAGATTAAAGAAAAGATACATTAAATGTATAGAGGATTCTCATAAGACCCAACCTCTTCCCCTACCACATTTTCCCCTATCAATAGCATCTTACATTGCTGTGCTACATTTCTTACAATTGATGCACCAATATTGAAGCATTTTTACTAACCAAGGTCTATAGTTTATATTATGGTTTACACTTCCCACTGTACAGTATTACAGATTTTGGCAAAATATATAATGGCTTGTATACACCATTGCAATATCAGGCAGAACATTTCCAATGCCATACAAATGCCATGAGTACCACTATTTTTCCACCACCCTCCCCTTAGAACCTCTGATAACCACTATCTTTCTATCAATGTTACAAGTTCTTCTGTTACTACAGTAACAATAAGTCTGCTATGGTCCATGGTTGCATCCCGCCCATATATTTGCTCATTCCTCAATCCTTGTGGTACATATTATCTCACTTTTGCCCTATGATTGATGTTGGCCTTTTTTCAAAGGGTCTGAGCAGAATTGGAGTTATTCTTTGTATTAGTCTGTCAAAGGGGTGCTGATGCAAAATACCAATAATAGGTTGGATTTTATAAAGGATATTTATTTGGGGTAGAAGCTTACAGTTACCAGACTATAAAGCATAAGTTTCTTCTTTCACCAAAGTCTGTTATCACATATTGGAACAAGACAGCTGCTGACATTTACCAGGGTTCAGACTTCTTGGGTTCCTCTCTTCCCAGGGCTCAGTTTTTGTCTGCGTTCAGTTCCTCTGTTTCCTCAGAAGGAAACAGATGGTCAGCACTAGACTATGAGGCTCCCTAGATTTTGCCTCTATCCACAAGGTCAGCTGTGAACTGTCATGTAAAAGGCTCATTTCTTTTCCCAGGGCCTTCTCTCCTTCCTCACAACCAAGCTCCTCTGTGTGTTTACTTCCCAGGGCTCCAGCTCAAGACTCCACATCAGAACTCCAACTCCAACTCCAACTCACAACCCCAACTCTATGCTTTGCCATGTCTTCTATCTTTGATTCCCCATCCACCAAGGGGTGGGGCTCAACATTCTACTGATATGGGCCAATGAAAGCCCTAATCATAACTTAATCATGCCCAGATAAACAGACCAGTTTACAAGCAAATCCAATATCTATTTTTGAAATTCATAACTATTTCAAACTGCCAAACTGCTACAGTCTTCTTGGAATGTTTGACAGAACTCCCCTGTGAAGCCATCTGGTACCGCACTTTAATTTGTTGGGAGGTCTTGATTACTAACTCAGTATCTTTACTAGTAATTGGTTTGTTGAGATCTTCTATTTTTTCTGGAGTCCACATAGTTTGTGTGTTGCTATGAATTTGCCCATTTCATCCAGATTATAAAATTTATTTGTGTACAATTGTTCATAACATCCTTTTATAGTCCTTTGCATTTCAATGGGTTGGTATAATGTCCCCTTTTTAATTTCTGAATTTTTTATTTGTATCCTCTTTTTTTTTTTTTTCCTTTGTGAGTCCAGCTAAAAGTAGTTGTCATAAAGAGAAAGCAATTCACTCTTCTTTACCTTAATTTATCAGCTGCTTCCTCCTGCTCTTCCCTGGATGAGGTACAGTGTTGTTCTGGTTGCCAGAGTTTAAAAATAGCTTTTCAGACAGTTCCTGTCATTTTAATAGTTGTTCTATTAACTAGCTATTAAGTCACAACTCTACCACCTACCACAAATCTGCATTGCTACCTTTTTGAAAGCAGAAACTGATCAGTTACTTTCATTATTCTTTTTGATAAACATTCAATTTTTGAATAATTTTAAAATTTCATTATTTCAATAATAATAATAATAAACACAAACAAACAAGGGAATTCCTCCCCTCTCAATCTCTGTGTTTCCCCTGCTGTATGTAGCTACTATTTCTGCCATTCTTGCACATTTATTTGTTTATTAAGCAGTAATATTAAGATATTTTCACATATCATATCTATCCAAAGTGTATAATCAATGGCTTTTTTTTAGCTATTCAAAAGACCTTTATTGTAAAATTGTAAAATAAATAGAAAAATAGATTGAAAGAAATTACAAATTTTAAAAGAGAGTGCAAGGCCACATTTTCTTTTTATAAAGGGTGTTTATTTGTGGTAGTAGCTTATTAGATTAGATTCTATTAGATTTAATATAATCAATTATAAGAAATAGATAATATAGCAGTAAACATTTACAACTGTAAATAATAATTCTAATATAATAGAAATTAATTTCAACATAATTCTAATTTTTATATTACAGCTCTAACTATTGGACATAATAAACTCTAAGAATGAAATAAATTATTGGTTTAGTTGGTTAATTCCCGTTTAGGTCATAATTCTTTCTGGATAATCAAATTCCTATTGGCAATTCTTCACATCTTAATGGAATTAATTACAGGAAATATCATACCAAGTCAAAATTTTATGAGGCAGAAAAACTCAAAATCTTTTTCAACAATAGTCATGTTAAATCATTATTGATGCAGGCGGATTGTTTTAATTAAAGTGTATGAATAAGAGTTAAAGAAAAATGAAGTATCCAAAAATATCTCTTCTGCTGTCCTTTTCAATTAAAAGGTAGTGTTTATTTTGTATGAAGAAATTTACAGAATACTGATCACAGGAATAATTTGCTATTTGTACTGAGTAATTATTGTTCATATACTATAATATTGTTATTTTACATTTATCTGGTATACTCCTGCTCTTTTTGGTTACTATTTGCATGGAATACCTTTTTCCAACCTTTCACTTTTAACCTGGTTGCATCTTACATCTGAGGTGGGTCTTTTGTAGACAACATATAGATGGCTCATATTTTTTTTATCCATTCCATCAGTCTATGTCTTTTGATTGGGAAGATCAATCCGTTAACATTCAGTGTTATTATTGCAAAAGCATTACTTGTTTATTCAATTTTGTCCTTTGGTTCTCTGTTGTCATACCATTCTTTTGTCTGTCTTCTAATCCTTTAGTTTATCCTTCCTAATAATCTTCATTTCTAAACTCTTCTTCAAATCTCTCACCTTTGTTTTCCCCATTCAGGCTGCAGCACCCTCTTTAATATCTCTTGCAAATCTGGTCTTCTGGTAACATATTCTATCAGTTTTTGTTTGTCTGTGAAGAATTTGAACTCACCCTCACTTTTGAAGGACAGCTCCCATATTCACAGAAAGCTTTTCCATGAGTCATCCACATAATTACTTCAACTTTTGATTTTATTTTCTGTAGGTAGATCCCACTTTGAAGGATGTTTGTGTCTTCACTTGTATCTTTAACAGAATCATATCAGTTATATAGCTTATACAATTATATGATTTTTTAAGTAGATGAATAAAAGAATAGTGGCATTTATTGTGAGAATTATCAATAACCTGATTTTTATGAATACCACTTAGATTTACCAATATAAGTTACAATGCTTAATTAAATTAACAAATAAGCAAATATATGTTAATGGTTGTATGTTTCCATTAAAACAATCATTTCTATTATATTCCAAGTGTTTTAGGTATTAATAAAATGTATCTGAATCATGAACTCCATATACAGATACAGGCTGTCACCCAGAAAATCAGAGAATAAAACAAACCCAATAAAGTCATTGGGTTACTCAAATGACAAGGACAAAGAAGCTCCAACAGAAAAGCAACATATTATATATCAGCTAGCCCCAACCAGATTAAGTATCAATTTCTCATGAGAAAACATGGAGTAAAGTCCATTCAGTTGCCAGACAAAGTGTGAAGGTTGTTTCCAAGTCTCATTTATACAATTAAAACACATTGAATTACATGGTGAGTGATGGAATGGGTTTAATAGTACAACAATATTTCTCTCATGAACTGTAACAAATATACAATACTATATTAATACATGGTGTGGTGTTAATAATAGGATGTTTTATGGTAGTAATATAAACTATGAACTATAGATAACAGTAATATTAGGATGATATTCTTTCATAAATTATAACACATGTTTCACAACACTGTAAGGAGATGGTGGTGGAGCAATGTATGGGAACACTGTATGGTATGCATGATTGTTTTGTAAACTTGCAACTTCTCAAATGAAAAAATAATAATAATGAACCCTGCAAAATTTTCACAGAAAAAGAGAAATCAGCATAGTTTGAGAATAAGTGAAGTCACATTAGTGGTGAAAGCAGAGCCTGAGGCTTGTCAAGTGTTCATTTTAAAAAGAGAATGTTTTTTCATTTAATCCACATTTTAACCCTGTTATGTGTAAAGTGGTATGCCCAAGATCACAATTAGTAAATAATGGAGGTCATATTTGATTCAGGCCACTTACTTTGGTAGCTGGACTCTTAACTAAGATATATAATAATTAATATGATAGGTTAGTACCCATTATAGGTAAAATAACAAGAACCAAAAAGATGTGCTCACAAAAGATAAATGAATCTAAGAAGAGCACATATTCAGAAAGCCATTGCATAAAAATATACAATATTGTGGGTAATAAATTTCTAAATGAAAATAATAATATAATTTTATTACTATTAACCTAATGACAAGGGATAACATCACAAGAGGGCCTATTATTTATATGCATAATATATTTTATGCAAAATCACCAATACTGAAACACTGGCCATGCTTGTGCTTGTACATTAAGGAAGTTACATGGATATGGTACACACATATGCAATTACACTTATTGAAAATTTGTGGAAGGCTATTCAAGAAACAAGATAGTTTTGTCTGGAGAGTAGGATTATTGATTCAAAGAACTGTGAGAGAGATTTCTATTTTTCTTCTCAGATTCTTCTGTTTGTCTTCACTATTTTTTCATAATAATATATTATTATATAATAAAATATAGTTAATAAAATGGTATGGCAATATTGAAA